>PJEM01007381.1:55299-83822 GCA_004023845.1 Helogale parvula
GCGCCCCCCCCCCCCCCCCCCAGTATCAATCTTGAGCACAGCTGCCAGGGTTGGTAGGGCCTTGAACAGATGGGGTCCCCAGGACCCAGGTGGGTAGCAGGTAGCCCACAAGGGGCCAGGGTGCTTCATTAGGGAGGATTGCAATTTTCAACCCTCCCATCACTCTGTTCCCCTGTGTTTTCAGGGCCGATTTCTTGGCCCCTAAATAACCTCCATCCTCCCTCCTACTTCCCTTTTTTTCCTATCAGAGGGAGAAAGGGCTAGTAAAAGCCAGAAGTCCTGGTGATGATGGTTAACCCTTCCGGCTTTCTATAATCCTCTCCCGAACTTTTCTCGGTTCCCTCGGGCCGAGAGGTGAACTAGTGACTAAGTGTGCTCAAGCCTACTTTGCCAGCTAGGTACATCATCCCCATTGTGCAGGAGAGGCTCACGAAGGAACGTCACTTTCAGAGGCCTGGGTTCCAGATTTTCTGCTTCTCTTTGTCACACCCCTGATTGGATCCACCCACTGCATACACAGAGCTGTGATGCTAATCCTCCCCTTTTTAGAGAGCAGCTGAGTCCGGGAGAAAAGTGACTTGCATGTGGCTTGCAAAGGGATTGAGACCCAAATGAGTGGACAGGGATGCCTGACTGGCTGCCTCCCTAACCAGGTGACTGAAGAAGGGGCGGGGACGGTGGATGAGGCGCTCGGCCCTTGCTGGGCTCCCTGTGTGCTATGAAGAAAGCTCTGCTGTGGCCAGGACACCCATCCCTAATAACCATGTCCTAGCTTGAGGTCACCCACGAAGGTGGGCATCAGAAACCCACCTCTAAGCCCCTGCTCGATAGGCTCTGACAGGTCTGTTCTCTCCAGGGAGGATTAGCTGGGAACCAGAGAAAGGGGTTGAGAGGCAGCAGCACCGCAAGGAAGGCTGGGGACCAGAAGGGGAGACATCTCGTGACCCCAGATCTGCCTCCAGCAAGCCCCTCTCCTGCTCGTGCCTCAGTTTCCTTGCCTGTAAACCAGGGGTGGGTTCCAAGCTTTTCCCTCCTAAAAGATCCCCGAATTTTGTTCCCTTGAGCTTGCAGTTTGAAAGACGTCACGTCAGCGCTGTGTAAGTGTCATGTCAGTTTCGGTTCCCCACGAGCAGCACTGACAGTACAGTCTCGTGCAACCTGTTGTTGTGGGTTGACTAGGAAAGAGAAATCCTGAGTAACCATGGCAAGGCCCTTGAGCGCCTCAGACCCTGCCAGCCCTGAGAAGGAGCTGGAAGAGAGTAGGCTCTCAGCCCACGTCAGCATGGGGGGCTCTCCCCCACCGAGGCCTGTTCCTGGAGTCTAGGGTATTTGGAGGCATCCCCCAGCTCCTGCTATGGGCCAGTCGCATCAATGTAACAGGGAAGCTCAAGGGCAGGTCATTTCAGCAGAGCCAGCATTCAGATGACCATGAGAGTCTGAGAGGTACCAGAAAAATAAAGCCATTTTATTATTATTGTTTATCTGCCACCATGGCCTGAAGAGAAGGGTGTGGACGGAAGGGAAGGAGGTGACGCCGTGGCCCCAGCAGGGGCCCTAGGGTCCTCTACTTGGCCTGGACCGTCTCCTCCAGCCTCTCCAAGCGCTTCTGTAGTTCCTGCACTGTGGCCTGGAGCTTTTTCATCTCCTCCTCCAGCCGGGGTATGGCATCCTGGGGGATCCGATGTTGCATGAGTCCCAGCTCCACCCTGGCCTCCCCCAGCCTCCCTACTCAGAGCCCCGGGGCTTGGCCCTCAGCCGGTTCCTGCCCAGATAGCTGCAGGCCAATACTCCTGAAACCTGTTTTCTGAGGCCTCAGGATCACCCCCTCCCAGGCCCCAAAGAATCCCCAAGGCTGTGAGTGTGAGATGGCCCAAACACCAAGCCACCTTCCATAGGGACAATGACCACATCAATAGCAGCCTCTGCCCTATGGGTCTTTTCGTCCTGACTCCCGAGTTCCCATCTACTTCTCACCGAACCGTGGGTGCCACTGGCCTCTGGTGCTGTCTTTCTGCGCCCCGTGTCCAGGCCCCGGTTGACCCTCAGCTCCCGGCTCTTCGGGGGCACGTAGCCGTCCTTGAGGGAAATGAGAAGGGGCCCAGCATCCCGGCCCCCCAGCCACTCCTCAGCCGTGAGGGCAGCATCAGGCCCTGCGGTGGATGGGTAGAGGTCCTCCTGGAACAGGTCCGACTGTGGGCAAGGCCAAGGCTGGGTAAGAGAATGCTCGGGCCACACCACCGCCCTGCAAGTGTATGAGGTCAGTGCCCCGCCCGCAGCTCAGGAAGGGACATGGGAGCATCACCTTTCTAGGCACTGTCATGGCGATGGGCTCACACCTCCGCTCGTGCAGCTTGTAGAATCTGCGGAAATAAGAAGGTGAGCGGCGCCTGCCACATGGGGGCAGCACGGGGTCAGCACGGCCCAGGGCAAGGGGCAGGGGTCAGTCACCTGGCAATCTCACACTTGTTCACCTCCAAGCCACGTTTGGGCATGTAGCCCATGCCCCGCTGGGACTCCTTGGAACTGAACATGGAGAGATAGTGCAGATATGGGGCCTCGGAAGTGATCTCGAAGTACCGGATGGAACTGTCGCCCTGCAGGTGTCGCATGCAAAACCCCAGGATCAGCAAAATCCCTGCTGCCCAGTCCTCTCCAAGCCCCGCGACCCCCGCCTCCCTCCACAAGCCACTGCCCGACTGGGACACCTTGCCACAGAGGTAGACTATGTTGGTATCAGGGTCAAAGAAGGGCAGCAGGACGCCACTGCTCGTGTCCAATTCTTGCAGGGACAGTGGCTCCTCCAGATGCTTCTGTAGAGATGGGTGAGACAAGGAACAATGAGCTGGGCCAAGGCAGGCCTGTGAGGACCACCGGGCCAGGACTCAGGGAAGGCCCTCACAGAACAACCAGCAGAAACCCCCCATCGTGCAGAGGGTAAACTGAGGCCCATGGCCATGTATGATCAGGCAAGTGACAGGGCGGGGACTAAGCCTCCAGTCCCGTCTGATCCGCAGCTCCCCACCCGGCACTCACCGTGTCCCACAGCGCCACCTGCCGCTCACTCATGCGGCTGAAGCCTGTGGTCAGGATCTTCCCATCAGATACAAACACTGCGCGCACAGGCCGGGTCCCCTCATGGGGACGATCCTTCTCCTGGAGGGAAAGGGAGGTGGCCAGTCAGTACCCACACACACATCCTAACGGCCAGGCTCCAGCTGAGGGCAAGAGAGGGCAGCATCCAGGGACCTGGCTGGTGGTGTATCTGAGGGTAAATGTCCTAGGCTCAAGGGGCACAATACATGGCAACTCACAGCTACAACAGTGCCTTTGCGGGGCTCAATGATGCGCACGCGCTTGTCCCGGCAGGAGGTGCAAATGAGCGCGCCGTCTCGGCTCCAGTCCACGCTGTAGATTGTGTCCGGGTGCACATCGGAGCCAAGCGTCAGCACGGCCACCCCGGTGCCCACGTCCCACACCAGGATCACGTTGTCGCAACCTGGGTGATAGCCCCACTGTGAGAAGCCGTGAGCCTTGCCGTCACGTGACCAGCCCGCCCCCTCCTCTCCCTCCAGGCACCTGCACTGAGCAGCACGTTCTGGGCTGTTGGGTGCCAGGCCACGATGCCCACGCGCTTAGTGTGGCCCTCCAGGGTGACGACGGGCTCCCTCAGGGGCAGCGTCAGGCCCCCATCAGGGATCTCCCACACCTGCAGAGAGGGGCCAAGTGAGACTTAGGGGCTCCAGATACCAGATCCGGTGCTGCAGCTCTCCCAGCCCCCGTGGCCCCCCACTGCTCACCATGACTGTGCAATCCTCGGAGCCACTAGCAATGACATTATCGTTATGTGGGCACCAGGCGATGTCCAGCACCGGGGCTGTGTGGCCACAGACTGTGGGCGCATTCTTGTCCACACGTCCAGTCTAGAAGGCACAGCAGGGCTTCTGAGGGAGGTGGTTTTGCTCTCCAAACCTGATCCAACCTCCCCACACCCTTTCAGAGAGGCACAGAGAGGAAGGCAGTGGGGTCCCTGTCCAGGCAGCTCAGAAGGGCTGAAAGGGGGTGCCACACTGGGCCCTGGTCCTGCCTTACTGTCAGACCCTGGCCAAGGTCCTGACGTTTCTACCGCAGTTTCTCACCTATGCCCTGGGGCTGGCTTCTGGGGGATGACAGGCCAAGGCCCTGGTGAGGGGAGGCTGCATTAAGGTTCCCCAAGGAAGTATGGGGATGGGGATGGGTTCTTCCAAAAGGATAGGGACCCGAAAAGCCTGTCATAATTGGTCCCAGGCAGGAGCAGAGGTTTGGAAATGGCCTCTTCCGGGGACGGCTGCTGCTTCCTGTGTGAAAAGCGCACCCAGCTCTCACCCCACAACCACTTCCTCTTCTCTCTGCTTCCATCGGCCCTTTTAAGGTAACATCTTAGGGCCTATCACCCCTTCCTGTCTCACCCCCCAAGAGCACAGGAGTGTGCTGGGGGTGGGGGTCAGTAGAGCGGATGGGGGTGGCTGTGAGCAGGACCAGAGGGAAGGCAGGTTTGGGGGAGGAGAGAGGGCCTCTTACACCCTCCCTGCCTGTATCAGGGGGACCAGGGCTCAGGCAGGCCCAGGCCCAGAGCCACCCCTACCCTGGAGCACCGCTGGGTCTGCCCAGACCCCGTGGGGCCATCTCTGTGCTCCGGAGGGGCATGAGACTTGGGAGACCAGGCCCTGGGTCTGCGGGACTCGCCGTGTGACCTTTCTAGTGTCATCTGAGCTTCAGTTTCCATGCGACCACTACATGTAGGAGCTGGAGGAGGCTTAAGGCTCATGTGGCCCAGCTCAGTTTTACAGAGGACAACACTGCCGCCCAGGGAGGCCTGGTGACAAGTCATCAGGACCCCCCAGGGCCCACTGGATGACCAGAGGGCCCCCCTCACACGGCAGACTGCTGCTCCAGGGGCTCACCTTGCCCAGGGGCAACACCAGGAAGGCCCCTCCCCCGCTGGCCTCACAGATCAGGGCAACGAACTTGGGGTTGACAGCACAAAAGCCACTGTCCCAGGTGGTCTGTGAGACGCGCACATCCTCATAGCACTGGTCGGCTTTGGCTGGCTGTCCAAATACGTGGCGGAATTTGCTGGAGCGGACCACTTGCCGGCTCATCCTGGGGGAGAGGGGGCACGTGGGGTTTTGAGGGCTTTTCTCCCTTCAGGTCGACTCTGACCTTAGAATGTCCTCGTCCCTCAGAACGCCCCTCGGCCTGGTGTTTAAGGTCTCAGCTAACTCGTCTCCCTGGGCTCCCTGCCCCCTCCCCTGTAACTGCCATCCTATTGCCCTCACGCTCGCCTTCCTCGCCCCTTCTCACCCCCTGGGTAACCTGCAAGGCCAACCTTCTCTACCCACCCCAGGCCTCATGTCTGCCTCTAGGGCAGTGCCTGGTGTGGGGTAGCACCAAGTGCCAATTTGTCACCTGCTGATGGACACAGCCCTTCCTCCCTGACGCCTCACTCCCACACTCTGGGGGCTTCGGTGCAGATGGCCTGGGGGGTGGGTTCGCTCGTTATGGCAGCCAGACCTCGAATCCTGCACACCCACATGGGGAGCTTTCTGAAGGCAGGGGGGCAGGGCTGGCCCTCCCTGCTGGCACGGGACTCTGCAGACACAGGGAAGGTGCGGGCCTGCCTGGGAGGCAGGTCCTTGGGGACAGAACAGCTTCCCCAAGAGGTCTCTGGACACCAGAAACAGGCAGATGGCTTGGGTCCCACTGTCTCCTTCCCACACCTCTGCCTCTAGAGTCTCCCTAAGCAGGTGCCCTTAAATACCATCTCCACCTGCACTGAAACGATGCACAGGGAGGGGGGCACTGGCTGCCCTGAGGTCCAGTGAGGATGGTTTCCCACCACCATGCCTGCGCGGAGAGCGATTAAGCCTAGGGGATTGCCTCTGGCTCCAAAGTTCCAGGTTCCAGATGCCATCCTGAAGCCCACCTGCATTAGCTTCCTGCTCAGCATAGGGGCCACACTGCCCACTCAGAGGGCACCCTCCCAGGCCTCCAGTCCACCTCCCCCCAGCTTCACCCCTTAGCCTTCCTTGGGCTCTGGGCCCTTCTGGACCGGCACCCCCCCACTACCCCTGTGAGGCTCCACGAGGCCGCAGTCCACCTGCCCAGAGAGCACTAGGAGGAGCAGTCTGGGAACAGAAGGATCAGTTCCAGGCGAGAAACCTGGTCCTGGGGAGAGGAGAGCCCCCAAACCGAGGTTGGGGGACAGGAAGCCGTCGCCCCACCCTGCCTCCTCCCCCACCTCAGGTACCAGGCCCAGAAACCGCGGAAAGGGGAACTTGGGCTTTTCTTGTTTTGCTCTCAACCCCTTCCTGTCTCCCAGCTCAGGGCAGCTGCTCGGCTCACCCCACCCTATCCCCCCCCCCCCCCCCCCTGCCCCTTCTGGGGGGGCGTCAGGCTCCCGGCGCCCCCACCCCCATCTTGGCTTCGGTGGTCCCTCACCCTGGCCCGTTCGCAGCGCCCTGGGACACACGGATGGACCCTCCCACGCACATCCACCCCTCGGGCAAGTGCCCTGCACACGCGACACGGACGGGCTCTCTCCCACCTCCAGGCAGCGCGCTGACAGCCTGGCCGCCCCCACAGCCGGCTTCCGCCCAGCTCACGCCTGCCCCACAGGTGGCCCAGGGCAGCGATGCCTCGTCCCTTGCCCGGGGACCCAGGCTTACCTGCTGCTGAGAGATGAGTGAGCCCCCAAACGGAGGAGGGAGAGGAGGAGGAGGAGGAGGAAGGAGCCGGCGGAGCCAGAGACCGCCCGCTGAGGATGCTCTTGTCAAGACAATGAATGAGAAGCGGCGGCTGCCCGCCTCCTTAGGGGTGGCAGCGCCCCTTTGGGCGGAGCTTTTAAAGGGGATAGCCCTTCTCGGGGCGGAGGCACCGCCTCTCCCCCCACCCCCCATCCCCTACCCGGCCCCGGCCCGCGGCCGCCGTCCCTCCGCCCTGCTCAGCCTCGCCTGCCAATTCTGAACCAAAACAGATGCTGCCGGCCAGTCGCCGACAATCTAATCGGCGCTTTTGTAATGTCAAAATGCAAAAATACCCTGTTCCTTCTTCCCTCCTTCAGTCCGCTCCCCGCCCACTCACCATCCTGTCCCTGGCATTCGTAGAAGCGCCCATCAGCGCGCCCCCCCCAGTGACGCCCCCTCCCCAGTAAGGCTGCGCTGCCTTCCCGCCCCCACCTCCAGACGAGGGATGGAGGGGGAGCCCGGGGTCTTGTCCAGGCTCCTGCACTTAGAAATGGTGGCCTTGGGAGGGTCACCGCCTCTCCCATCGTGTGTCTTCATCCAGGGACGCCTCCGCGGGGAACGAATGAATTGCTTTGGGATGTGGAGGCTTCATTCTTCAGGGGCTGCCGAGGTGAATGAGTCAAGGTCAGGTTCCTGCCCCCAGAGAACTCTCAGCCTCCTGGAGGGAGTGGAACAGATGCTGAACAGAGGAAGAAGCCAGACTTCACGCTCAAGAGGAAGGTGGAGTCCATTGTCATTCTTGGATTCAGGGAAGGATCATGGAGGCTGCAGAGGGCAAGAGAGGCCTACTCCAGAGTCACACTGCTTTCTGAGCTGGACTCCTGGCTGTCACTGCAGAGTGACCCTGAGCAGGCTACTTAACTTCCCTCAGCCTTAGTGGCTCCCGCTCGAAGAGTCATACCCAGCTCAAGAGGTTATGGGGAAAGCAAAGTCTTATGTGCTCTGTCTGGGGAGCAGCAAGTGAGCTTAATAAATGTTGGCTCTGGGGCGCCTGGGTGGCTCAGTTGGTTAAGCATCTGGCTTCAGCTCAGGTCATGATCTCACAGTTATTGGGTTCGAGCCCCGGATTGCTGACAGCTCAGAGCCTGGAGCCTGCTTTGGATTCTGTGTCTCCCTCTCTCTCTGACCCTCCCCTGCTCGCCCTGTCTCTCTCTGTCTCTCAAAACTAAATTAAAAAAACATAACAAATTTTTTAAAATAAATAAAAATAGATGTTGGCTCTTATAGTTTTTACTATTTACAGGGTATTGCGCTGGGCCCAAGAGGTGGTAGGAGGTCAACAGGCACGGCTGGAGGAGGCCTTGTGGGCTGAGGAGCACCAAAGCAAAGACCCAGTAATGTGATTCTTTGAGGGACTGGTTCAAATCCCACCTCCGCCACTGACTGGCTGTATGATCTTGGGCATGAGGTCCAAGCCCTCTCAACCTCAGTTTCTTCATCTGTAAATAGGGGATAAACACAATTTGTCCTGCCCTCTTCACAGAGTTATAAGGCTCAAAGGAGACAAAATATATAAAAGTGTTCTACACATTATTCAGTTCTAGAAACCTATGGGTTGTGTTGTACCTGAGAACCTGCTGCGGGACTGGGCTGGACGGGGCCGGGCAGGGACTGTGATGTCTAGTCTCCACCAGAAGTGATAAGAATAACAGCCGGCATTTACTGTGCGCCTACTGTGTGCTGGGCCCCGTCTCAACGCTATAAATGTGTTACGCTCATTTCATCCTTACAACACCTCTAGGTGGCAGATAGCACCACCCTTTTACCGAGGACACAGGCGCACATTGCCTCCGGCCCTGGAGTGCCTTATGTCCAAGCTGGGGGACAAGTTCCCTGGTGAGACCTGAAAACCATGCCCCAGAAGTGAGAGCCCTACAGGCTTGTGGAGGGACAGGTTGGGAAGCCCAGATGTCGCTTTCACATCCCGGCAGGGGTGTGGCGCCAGGTGGGGCAGACAGGTGTGGGGTTGCTGAGGACAGGTGCGAGGCCAGTGGGGAAGCGAGTGTCTGGGGAGCACAAGACTGAGAGTCAGTTCAGTGGTGGGTGTCGAAGGCCCTGCCGCGAGGATCCTCACGTGTCTAAGAAGTGGCGACAGCTCCCTAAGAGGGGCGCTGGGACCGTGTACCTGTGGGGTGCTCCTGGCCCAGCATCTTAACCTCCTCTCTTTACTGATGGCCACATCTGGATTTTCCTCTGGAGGACCAACCTTTCCTCACTAGGCAGTCCCTAAAGTTCAAGAGGGGGTCCAAGGTGGCCACAGGGCCATAGCTCCTCTGTCAAAGCAATCTTTTTGATTGGTTCAGGAAAGGGCACTGGATTAAGGCCATGTAATCAGAAGCAGACTCATTGGAGCTGCTGAGAAAAAGAGCCTCCTTTCCACTGGGGGTCAATAAGCTGATGGTCTGTACACCAGGCACATTTGTGACCATCTTGTCACCATATAGGGAAAGCTGACCCGAATCAGCCCACACAGACACCTGCAGAAGTAAGATATGAAGACTGACATGTTTGTGGCATCATTTGAGTATCTGGATCAAGCTGTGCCTGAACTCCTTAACCTTTCTGTCACAGAAGGCACAGGCTCTTTTGTCCACATAAGCCAATAAGTTTGAGTTGGATTTCTGACACTTACAACGGAAAGAGTCCTGATGGGTACATTCACTGTGGAGAGAGACAGGACCATCCTAAAGAGGATGTAGAGCATGATGGAGTCCGACAGACCTGGAGAACTGTAGCTTCACCATGTTCCACTGCCCACGCAAAGTGAGACTTCTTCACCAGTGAAAGGTACACAGCACCGTTCACTTTCTAGCATACGTACCCATCACCCAGCTTTAGCAATTATTAACAGGTAGCTAGTATTGATTCATTTCTTCTTCCACATTATTTTCTCCGAATCTATTAAAGCAAATCCTAGACATCATAGCATTTCAACTTAAAAACTTAAGTATTCACCTCTAACAGATAACAAGTTTCTTTAAAGCCTCTTAGAATTTTGGGGCATCTGGGTGGCTCAGTCGGTTAAGCGTCTGATTCTTGGTTTTGGCTCAGATCTTTATTTCACGGTTCGTGGGTTTGAGCCCCATGTGGGGCTCCGTGCTGTCAGTGTGGAGTCTGCTTCGGATTCTCTCTCTCTGACTCTTTCCCCCTCTTTCAAAATAAATAAAATAAATTTTTTAAAAACCCTTAGAATTTTTAATACAATTGAATTAACTTTGTAGATTAATTTAGGAATGATATTAAGACTTCCATCCATGAATGTAGTGTATTTGTCCACATTTTTATGTCTGCTTTTATTTTTTCATTATTTTTTAATGTTTATTCATTTTTGAGAGAGAGAGAGAGCATTTTGAGAGAGAGAGAGCATGTAAGCAGAGGAGGACAGAGAGAGAGAGAAGGAGACAGGGGACAGAGGATTGGAAGTGGGCTCTGAGCCCGACGTGGGAACTCACAAACCAGGAGATCATGATCTAAGCTGAAGCCAGATGCTTAACTGACTGAGCCACTCAGGCTCCTCTATATCTGCTTTTATGTCCTTTAATATAGCTTATAAGCTTATAATTTTCTCTGTAAAGGTCTTATATATCATTAGATTTTCCCCTCATAGGTATATTATAGTTTTGTGGGTATTTTGAATGGGTTCTTCTTATTCTAGAATGTTTTATTTTCTTCTAAAGTCACTTTTATTTACAATAAAGTGCATCTTTCTTTCCATACAATGGACTACACTCCTTTTAAAATGCATGATTCAATTCATTTTGACAAATGTATGTACCCAAGTAATAAGCACCAAAATCAAGATATGAAATATTTCCATCTCCCCTAAAAGTTTCCTCATGCCTTTCTACAATTAATCCTCACTCTCCACCCCAGACCACCACTGAGCTGCTTTTTGTCAGTATGGAGAAGTTTTGCCTGTTCTAGAATGTTCCATACAAATGAAATCATACATTATGGATCTAGCTTTTTTCACTGAGCATAATGTGTTTGAGATCCATCCATGTTATTGTATGTCAGATAAGGATTTTTATTTTACCTAAGCACAGTACCATTCTATAATACATAATTGCACCTTAAAAAAGTTAGCAATAATTTCTTAACATAATCTAATATCCAAGTTATGGTCACATTTACATGATTACCTTAAAAAAAAGGACTTTTGCAATCTTTTTTTTTAATTTTCCTTCATGTTTCTTTATTTTTGAGAGGGAGAGAGATAGAGTATGAGCAGGAGAGAGAGAGAGAGACAGAATCCGAAGGAGGCTTCAGGCTCTGAGCTATCAGCACGAGCCCGACACAGGGCTTGAGCTCACAGACCAGGAAACCATGACCTGAGCTGAAGTCAGACACTTAACTGACTGAGCCACCCAGGCGCCCCGCATATAGCAGTACTTTTGTAGTATTCTTGCCCAAATTATTGTTATTGTTATCACAAGCATCTTGAATCTAATCAAGCCCCTAGATCTAACTGTTAGTTTGTATGAAATAAGGGGGATAGAAGAGCAGGTTAAATAACACCATGAGGGAGCAATGACATAAATCTAGAATGTGAAAATGTGTGAATCTGGAAATGTGTGGACCTTGCATATGACAATAACGTGGTTTCAACAAATAAATGGCATTCAAAGAAAAGGAGGGGAAACAGTATGGATCTTTAAAAAATCTCTCTCTCATAAACAAAAACATTAAAAATTTTTTTCCAAATGTGGGGGCGCCTGGGTGGCTCAGTCGGTTAAGCATTTGATTTCAGCTCGGGCCATGATCTCACAGTTCGTGAGTTTGAGCCCTGCGTCAGGCTCTGTGCTGACAACTCAGAGCCTGAAGCCTGCTTCGGATTCTGTGTCTCCCTCTCTGCCCCTTCCCCGTTCATGCTCTGTCTCTCTGTCTCTGTCTCTCTCTCTCTCTCATAAATAAAGTATTTAAACAATTTTTAAATAAAAAAATGTCAATCAACTGCGGGGCACCTGGGTGGCTCAGTTGGTTAAGCATCTGACTCTTGATTTTGGGTTAGGTCATGATCTCATGGTTTGTGAGATCAAGCCCCACATGGGGCTCTTCTTCTCTCTCTGCCTCTCCCTCTCTCTCTCAAAAATAAATGAATAAAAAAAGAATAAAAAAATAAATGAATAAACATTAAAAAGAAAAAAAACAAATGACCAGGAGGAGCTCACACAAGTCTCTAAGCAAAGAAGTGATGGGGTCTCATTTGCATGGCGTTACTCAGATAGCCTGGCTCCTGCCCTGTGGTCCCAGGCCTTCTCTCAGCTGTGACCTCCATCTGTCTGCAGGCTCAGCTCTGACCCACATCCAAGAACCAACCCTGGCCTTAAGCAGGAGGCTAGAAGGATGCTGGAGCCACAGGCTCTGGCCTAAGTCAACCTTGCCAGGCGCTCCTCCCTGGCCATCTGCTCAGGCTGCCTTCCTCACATTTATGAGATGATCACCGCTCCTATTTTATGGAGAAAAGAAGTGAGAACTCTTCCCACGCCTCCACTCTGACCAGCAACAGGACCTCCGGCTGCTCTGAATAGCCATCGACTGTAAGTGCAGAGATGTCCTACATGGGCCAAGGCTGATTCTTGGGACACATTCCTTCCCATTTCCTTAGTGAGCTCACTCGGTCCCTCAACCCCTTTCTCCTGCACAGTCAAGTCTTACTCTGTACCAACCCTCTCTCTTCCCTGTGTACAAACAGGCTGAAGGCCGCTGTGCCTCTGTGGGAATGTCTCCGAACGTGGCAGCCTCAAACCACTTCCCTATCTCATTCTTACCCTTCACCATCAAGTTTCTTGAAAGAGCTGTTTACACTCACTGCCTCCACTTCCTCCTCTCCTACTTACTCTTCTGCCTACGTGAGACTGGCTGCGGTTCCCAACATCAGACATCGACTTGCCCTCGCCAAGGCCTCCGATAACCTCCCGATCATGGAAATCAAACGTTTGGTGGTCTTCTGATGCCACTCACGCCTTCTCCCTCTGCAGTCTTGCCCTGGGCTCCCTCTCCTGCCTCTCTGCTTTGCTCTGCTCAGGCTTTCTCACTCCCCTGCAGAGCGGCTCCCTTTGCTCCACTCGCAAGGTGCTCCCCGGACTTGGCTTCTTCTCCTCGCTCCCAAACTGTCTATTCTGTCTCTTCCATATCGGCACGTTCAACTACAAATGTTGACAACCCCCCTCCCAAATCTTTATGGCCCAAACTTGCCTCCTGTGCTCCCCGGTTCTGACTGCCAACTCCACGGCTTGACTTGTTAGCGCCTCAGGGAGGGCCTCCCAGAAGAGGAAGTCTTGACCTTGAATCTCTCCCTTTCCCTCCGAGCCCAGCACCCTTGCCTGAGTGGTGCTGCCTGGGCCATCGCACCAGCCCCCTGTCTAGTGACTATCCTGATTCCTCTCTTGTGGCATTGCCAGAATCACCTTCCTGGTCATAATATGTCTACCTTACAAAACCCTACCAGCCCCTCAAACAAAAAAGTTGAAACGCTCCCAGCACGGTGTACAAAGCCCTTCCTGACTTTCCCCTCCTGGCCTTGCTGTTCATTATTACATGCTCCCTCCCTCCTCCGGTCCAGAGGCTGGACCCTCGGGTGTGACCAGGGGAGGAGAGCCAGTGGCTAGTCCAGTTACCTGTTGCAGGGTAAACTCCTCCAAAACGTCATGACGTAACACTACAAACACTTCTTCATCTCTCCTTATTCTAGGGTGTTGAAAGGGAATGTGCCGAGAGAGAGCTCTCCAAGGTGGTAAGCCTACGATTGACACGATTGACACGGGGTCCTTCCACTACATTCTGCTGGGTCAGCAGTCACGTGACCAGCCAGATTCCAGGAGAGGGGAAATTAACTCCTCCTTTAAAAAAAAAATTTTTTTTTGTTAGTGTTTATTTATTTTTGAGAGGGAGAGAGATAGAGCGCCAGTGAGGGAGAGATACACACAGAATCGGAAGCAGGCTCCAGCCTCCAAGCTGTCGGCACAGAGCCTGACGCAGGGCTCAAACTCAGGAACCCTGAGATCATGACCTGAGTCAAAGTCAGACCCTTCACTTACTGAACCAACCCAGGCGCCCCTAACTCCTCCTTTTGATGCAGAGGGTTTCAAAGAGCTTGCAGCCATCCTTAACCAGATGCACGGGACTGGGCAGGAAAGACAAACAGTTGACAAGGGCCTGGTGAATTACAACAGGAAGTGGAGGTTTTGGCTGCACCAGCCCTTGGTCTCTGAAAGGGAATACGGGCCCAGTGGAGCTAAACCTTCTGGATTTTCTTTTCTTTTCTTTCAATTAATGTATTTATTTTGAGAGAGAGAGAGAGAGAAAGAGAGAGAGCAAGTTGAGGAGGGGCAGAGAGAGGGAGACACACACAGAATCTGAAACAGGATCTAGGCTCGGAGCTATCAGCATAGAGCATGATGTGGGGCTCAAACCCATGAGCTGTGAGATCATGACCTGAGCTGAAGTTGGCTGTTTAGCTCTGAGCTACCAGGTGCCCCCAAATGTTTATTTATTTTTGAGAGAGAGACAAAGAGAGAGAGAGTGGAAGAGAGGGAGACAGAGAGGGAGACAACAGAATCTGAGCCGTCAGCACAGAGCCCAACACGGGGCTCCAATCCATGAACCGCAAGATCACAACCTGAGGCGAGGTCAGATGCTTAATTGCCTGAGCCACCCAAGTGCCCATAAACCTTCTGGTTTTTCAAGACAAGTTAGATTTGTGTATTTTTACATGAAAGCTCCAGATCTTTCGATGTTGGCAACTAATTCAGAAATTTCTAAAAATATTATATGAGCAAAACTAAATGTGTCTTTGGTTTGAATGTGGTTTTTCTGGCCAACAATTTTTTGGACTCTCTTCTTTGCCCTTGGCACAGGCCTGAAATCTCTTACTCTGTGTTTGCTGCCAAACTCTTATGTATCTTATCCTTTAAAATTCAGGTCAGGGGCACCTGGGCAGCTCAGTCGGTTGAGAGTCCAACTTCATCTCAGGTCATGATCTCTCGGTTTGTGGGTTTGGGCCCCACGTCGGGCTCTGTGCTGACAGCTCAGAGCCTGGAGCCTGCTTCAGATTCTGTGTCTCCCTCTCTCTCTCTGTCCCTCCCCCATTCGTGATCTCTCTCTCTCTCTCAAAAATAAACAGTTAAATTTTTTTAAAATAAAAAATAAGAAAGACTCAGGTGAAAATTCCCTTCTCCGTGAAGCCTTCTCTAACACCCTCTTCCCCACACAGCCACTGCTAGATGGTTTTTTTGCCTCCCTTGTGCTAGTGACCCTTGGTGCCTCCCTCTATCATGGCAATTTGTATGTTGCATAATAATAACAGGTCTGACTCTTCCACCAGATTGTTTTATTTCCCCAGCACAGGGCCCAACAACACGCGGCTGGCATTCAATAAAATCCTTCTTCCTTTCCAATACTGCTAATCAACCACCAACCCCACGTACACTCTACCTTCACCATTTAATTTCCTGATCGGTCCGTCCTCCATCCATCCCACTGCCATTACCCCAGCTCAACCCCTCCTCACTTTTGCACAGAATGATTCCAAGAGGCTGCTAGCAAATCTCCTCAATTCCAGCCTCCTCCCTTGCCCCCGATCCCTATTCCTTAGCCAGGCTCCTTGTCCCTAATGCACAGATCAGGCATGTCAATCCCATTTCAAGATTCCTCCTTTGTTCTCAGAATTGAATCCACTCCGTGGGCTGGGTTAGTGGATCTAGGTTTTGGGCCTGTCCGTTATGGCTGGGCCCGGGGTGGAGGTACAGCCAATCAGTGTCAGCCGTGGGTCTTTTTCTGGAGACACCTCTGTCCCTATGAGAAGAAAGCCTACCTGAGAATGAAAGCAAGAAAGGAAAACCCAGTGGGAGTGAGGAGTGGGGACAGAGAAAGATACAGATTGATTTGATGACCTCATTGAGCCCCTTGGCCTAATTGTGCCTGACGCTGGGTACATTCCAAGTTTTCGTGTTCTCAGAGTCAAGGTGAGATGGACAGCCTGCTAGCTAGGCTCAGGGGCCTGGCTTGACTGATCTGAAAAGCAGAAGCGATAATGCACATGAAACAAAGGACACTCAGCAAAGAAGGCCTCAGCTTGATTTATTTCCACCTTGCTGCTTTCTCAAAGAACCAGACCCACCATGGACCAACCTCCATTTTGGAATTGACAAACCAAATTCACCACACATGAGCTCTAGAGAGGATTTTTATCCCAAAGCTTTGTCAGCCTCAGGCAGGGTCTCTCCAAGTGATACAGATCCCTCCTGGAGCCTCCCTTAAGGGCTCTGCAGCAGAACCTTGGGACACTAACGCTGGAAGGGACCTTTGCCCACCTCCCTCTTTGTATGGGTGATGAAACCAAGACCCAGAGACCCATTCGACAGAGTCTGAACAAAATTTTCCCCAAAGTGAAATCAGAGCAGAAGGAAGAATAGTGCCTGGCAGGCAAAAACACAGACTACACTGCTTGATTTAGGTAGCTCTTGACACAGAACCATCTACGTTTCTGACGCTGTAGGAGTCTCATAGCACATAAACACTAGGGTAAGGAGATTTTGAACGGTATTTATAAAAGTTCTTATGTTGTTATCAGAGTTGCAGAAAAGCATGTGTGCCTTTTTTCATTGCTAGCCGGCTATATTGCTATATATATACTATGTGGATATATATATATGTATATATGTATATATATTCAATTGCAGTACTATTTAAAAGCTAGAAAGAATAATTCCATTTCAAGAAACAGAGGGCTAAAGAGTGAAGTAATCTCTAAAACCACCCAATAAGTTAGTGGGAGAGTCCAGTATATAAGTTAATGGTTTTTCTTATATACTTACCTACAGAAATATACCAGCTGTTTCTGATGGTGCCGTAGACATCTGTTATTTTTGCCTGGTCGTCATCTGTTCTATACGCTAGTCATAGGAACCAGAATTTCCTTTGGAAGTCTGTAAGTGGTACTATGATGGCTGCCTACTGAATCCTCCATTCTGCTCCAAACGATCAGTCTAATTCAATCACGGAAATCCTATACTTCCTGCTAATGATTGGTTCAGAAATGATTGTTAGTCTCAAACTGGTCAGTGAGACCAGAGGTCATTAGGGGTGGCTTCATGTAAAGACTTCCTTGCTCACGAAAAAAGATACACGGGTGATCCCTATCTTCCAAAACTTGCTATTTTTTCTTTTCTTTTTTTAATTTTATTTGTTTTGAGAGAGAGAGAGAGAGAGAGAGAGCACTTGCATGAGCAGGGGAGGTGCAGAGAGAGAAAGAGAGGATCCCAAGAAGGCTTTGCACTGTCAGTGCAGAGCCCAACGCGGGGCTTGATCCCATGAAGCACATGAGATCATGACCTGAGCAGAAATCAAGAGTCAGAGGCCCAACACACTGAGCCACCCAGGTGCCCCTAAAACTTATTATTATTCAATTCTTTTACTATAACCGCCTTAGTAAGTATGAATGGAATCTTACTGTGCTTTTTATGTGCATTTCCCTAATGAATAATGATAACGAGCATCTTTTCATGTGTTATCGGCCATTTGTATATTTTCTTGGTAGTAGTGTCTATTCAGATCTTTTGTCCACTTTCAATTGGGTTGTCTTTTAAATACTGAATTGTAAGTTTTTTCTATGTTATGGAAATAAGTCGTATATAAGATGTATGACTTGTAAATATTTTCTATTCTGTGAGTTGTTTTTTCAGTTTCTTGATGATGTCCTTTGGAGAACAAAAGTTTTAAATTTTTATGAAGTCCAATTTACTTATTTTTTCTTTTGTTGCTTATGCTTTTGGTGACATATCTAAGAAACAGCTGCCAAATTCAAGGCCATGAAGACTTCTCCCTATATTTTCCTCCAAGAGTTTTATAGTTTTAGCTTTTACATTTAGGCTTTTGATTGATCTTTAGTTAATTTTTGTATATGGTGTGAGGTAGGGAGGTCAAATTTATTCTTTTGCATGTGTGTATACAGTTATGCTAGAATCATTTGTCCAATGTATTTTTCCCATTGTATTGTCTTGGCATCCTTATGAAAAGTCAATTGACCATAGATATATGGGTTCATTTCCGGGCTCTATATTCTATTCCATTGATCTGTAGCCTGTCCCTATACTAGTACTACACTGTCTTGATTCTGTAACTTGGAAGTAAGTCTTGAAATTGGTAAGTGTGCGTCCTCAAAATTTGTTCTTTTTCAAGATTATTTTGGCTATCCCAGGACCGCTAAGTTCCCATATAAATTTTAGAACATACCTGCCAATTTCTATTTTAAAAAGCCACTGAGGTTCTGATAGGGATTGTGTTTAATCTGTAGATCAATTTAACAACATTATGTCTTCTTATCCATGAGCATAAAGTGTCTTTCCATTTATTTAGATCTTCCTTAATATCTTTCAACAATTATTTGAAGTTTTGAGAGTGAATGTTTTGTATTGCTTTTGTTAAATTTCTTTTCAATTATATTTTTTTCTTTTTTCTGCTTTTTTAAATTTGAATTTTAGTTAATTAACATACAGCACACTATTAGTATCAGGAGTAGAATTCAGTGATTCATTACTCACTTTCAACACCAGTCCTCATCATAACAAGTGCCCTCCTTAATACCCATCACCTCTCTAGCCCACCCCCCACCCACCTCCCCACCAGCAACCCTCAGCTTTTTCTCTATCATTAAGAGTCTCCTGTGGTTTGTTTCTCTCTCTCTTTTCCCCACTTCCCGATATGTTCATCTGTTTCGTTCCTCAGATTCCACACATGAGTGAAATTATATGGTATTTGTCTTTCTCTGACTGACTATTTTCACTTAGCATTTATACTCCAGCTCCATCCATGTCCTTACAAATGACAAGATTTCATTCTTTTTGATGGCTGAGTAATGGTACTATTATAAATTGATTGTTTCCTTCATTGCCTTTTGGATTACTTATTGCAAGTGACCATATTATAATTGATTTTTACATATTGACCTTGTATCCTACAACTTTGAACCCATTAATTAGTTCCAATTTTTTAATGTTTTATTTACTTATTTTGAGAGACAGAGAGAGAGCGAGAGCATGGAAGTGAGGGAGGGGCAGAGAAAGAAGGAGAGAGAGAATCCCAAGCAGGCTCCAGACTCAGCACAGAGCCTGACACAGGGCTTGATCTCACAACCACAAGATGATGAGCTGAGCTGGTATCAGGAGTCAGGCACTTAACTGAATGAGCCACCCAGACAACCCCCAATTGTTTTTACAGTGAGAAACATATAACAGGAGACCTACTGTCCACAGTTTTTAAGTGTACAGTACAATGTTGTCAACTATAAACACAGTGTTGTATTGTACCACACATCTCTTTTTGTCTTGCATGACTGAAATTCAATACCCATTGAATAAGAACTCTCCATTTTCTCCTCTTCTCAGCCCTTGACAACCAGTGTTCTAAGTTTTGTTTCTATGAATCTGGCCACTTTAGGTATCTCATCTTGTAGAATCATGCAGTATTTGTCTTTTTGTGACTGGTTTGTTTCCGTTCAAGTAATGCCCTCAAGGTCCACCCATGGGGTAGCATACAGCAGAATTTTCTTCTCTATGGCTGAATAATATTCCATTATGTGTATATACCACATTTTCTTTTTTCCTTTATCCATCAGTGGACGCTCAGGTTGTTTCCACATCCTGACTATTATGAATAACGCTATAGTGGACTTGGGTGTGCAAATATCTCTTCAAGTTCCTGATTTAAATTCTTTTGGGATAAATACGCAGAAGTCAGATTGTTAGATCATAGGGTCATGCTGTTTTTTTTTTTCAAGAAACTTTCATACTGTTTTTATGGTGGCTGCACCATTTTACATTCCCACCAATAGTGCACAAGGGTTCTAATTTTTCCACACCCTCACCAACAGTTATTATTTCCAGTTTTATTTTATTTTTTTATAATGACCATCCTCACAGGTGTGCAGTGATGCCTCACTGTGGGTATGATTTGCATTTCCCTGATGGTTAGTGATGTAGTTCTAATTTTTAGTGGATACCTTAGCATTTTCTACATACAAGATAATGTCATCTGCAGATAGAGATGGCTTTACTTCTTCCTTTCCAATCTGTATGCCTTCAATTCATTTTCTTGCTTTATTTCCCTGGCTGGAATATCCAGTACAATATCAAACAGAAGTGAGCAAGAGTGGACATCCTCGTCTTATTCCTGAATGTTCACCGTTGAGTATGACGTTGGCTGTAGGATTTTTGTAGATGCCATGTATCAGGTAGAGGAAGTTCCCTTCTCTCTCTAGTTTGTTGCCTATTTTCATCATGAGAAGGTGTTGCATTTTGTCAGAGGCTTTTTCTGCATATATTAAGATGAGTATGTGGGTTTTCCCCTTTATTCTAATAATGTGGTCTATGACATTATTTTCAGGGGTTAAGCCAACCTTGCATTCCTGAGGTACACCTCACTCGGTCATGGTCTATTATCCTTTTTATAGTTGCTGGATTCTGTTGACTAGTATTTGTTGGATTTGCCCCTCTAAATTCATAAGCAATATTGGTGTATAGCTTTTGGTGGGTTTTTTTAATTGTGATGTCTTTGTCTAATTTTGGTATCACAGTAATATTGGCTGCATAGAAAGAGTTGGCAGATGTTCCCTTGTCTTCTATTTCTTGGAAGACTTTATGAAGATATGGTATTAATTCCTCTTTAAATGTCTGTTCAAATTCACCTCACCAGTGAAGCCATTTGGACCTGAGCTTTTTTCGTTTGTGGAAAGCTTTTTTGTTACTAATTCAATGTCTTTACTTGTTACAGATCTATTCAGACTTTCTCTTTCTTCTTGAAATTTGGCAGTTTTTGTCTTTCTAGGACTTGGTCCATTCCATCTAAGTTATCCAGTTTATTGGCATACAGTTGTTCCTAGTAGTCCTGCGTAATCCTTTTTATTTCTATAAGATCAGTAGTAGTGGGGCACCTGGGTGGCTCAGTCGGTTAAGCCTCTGACTTCGGCTCAGGTCAGATCTCACATTCGTGGGTTCGAGCCCCGTGTCAGGCTCTGTGCTGACAGCTAGCTCAGAGCCTGGAGCCTGCTTCCGATTCTGTGTCTCCCTCTCTCTCTGCCCCTCCTCCTCTCATGCTCTGTCTCTCTCTGTATCAAAAATAAATAAAACATTAAAAAAAAAAGATCGGTAGTAGTAATGTCCCCAAGGAGTCTAATAACAAATTGGCTTTAATTAAATAGAAACTGAAATCGATCAGTTGACCTAAAATAACTTTTTGGGGGTCAGGTACTATGTTTTAAATTCCTTTCATTTTGTTGATAAAAAAAAAAAAGCTATCTGTAAAAATAGACTCCAGGAATTATTAGTCAGGTTTAGCAAAAACTTTACTTGTGGCTTGTCTAGAATAGGCAAATCTTTAGAGACAATAATTAGATTCATGGTTGCCAGGGATGAGGGGTGTAGGAAGGAGATGGGGAGTGACTGTTAATGAGTGTGGGGTTCTGTTCTTGGTGTGATAAAAATATGGAATTAGGTAGTGGTGACTGACACACAACCTTGTGAATATAGTGAGGAACAAGGCCACTAAACATTTTAAAGCTTATTTATTTTGAGAGAGAGAGAGAGCACATGAGCAGGGGAGGGGCAGAGCGAGAGGGAGACACAGACTCTGAAGCAGGCTCTGAGCTGTCAGCACAGGTCCCCATGCAGGGCTCGATCCCACGAACTCTGAGATCATGACCTGAGCTGAGATCAAGAGTCAAATGCTTAACTGAGTCACCCAGGACCCCTGAACTTTAGAAAGGTAAACTTTATGTAATATGGGTTGTATTTCAATAAAACTGTTTTTTTTAAGACTACATGTGGTCTTAATGTGTTCCTCATTTTAAGGAACTAAATTCTGTGTTTTCCCATTATTCAATAAAAAAAGAAAGGAGTTCTCTTGCTGTCAATTTATTTTGTTTACTACTTTAAAATAGAAACATTTTATAATAATTATGAAATGTTTTAATGGTTATGAGAAATTATTAATCATGGATAATGTAGGAGCTTAATGATACTTCATTAGTTTTACTTGTTCATCACTTCAATTGAACTTGATTTACAATGAAATTTATGAGATGGGGCACCTGGGTGGCTCAGTGGGTTAAGCATCAGACTTGGGCTCAAGTCATGATCTCATGATTCATGAGTCTGAACCCTGCATTGGGCTCTGTGCTGACAGCTCAGAGCCTGGAGCCTGCTTCAGAGTTTGTGTCTCCCTCTCTCTCTGCCCCTCCCCCACTTGTGCTCTGTCTCTGTTTCTCTCTCAAAAATAAACATTAAAAATGTTTAATTAAAATTAATATTTAATTAAAATTTTAAAATGAAATTTATGAGATTTCTCATTCAATTTTTTTATTCCTTCAAACTGAAAAACTGGTACAGCATTTAGTTTTTGAGATAGCCTACACAATTTTCTATCTTCCTCCTACAGAAGTGAGAAAAACAAGTTTGGTGGCCCTGGATGACTCAGCTGGTTAAGCGTCTAACTCGATTTGAGCTCAGGTCATGATCTCACAGTTCATTGGATGGAGCCCTACATCAGGCTCTGCACTGACAGCGTGGAATCTGCTTAGGATTCTCTCTTCCTCTCTCCTTGCCCCCCCCCCCCTTCTTTCTCTCTCTCAAAATAAATAAATAATCATTTAAAAAGAAAAACAAGCTTAAAATAAAACAAGGAGAGCAGTACTTACAGCAGTTTCTAGACCCAAATATATCTTGGAATTTTTGTTAATATTACACAACAATGCCTTTGTAATATTTTGGGGCTTTTTTTTAAAAGATTTATTTAAAACGTTAAATATAGGCAGAGAGAGAGAGACAGAGCATGAGCAGGGGGAGGGGCAGAGAGAGAGGGAGACACAGAATCGGAAGCAGACTCCATGTTTTGAGCTGTCAGCACAGAGCCTGATGCGGGGCTCAAACTCTTGACCCACAAAATCACGATCTGAGCCGAAGTTGGACGCTTAACTGACTGAGCCACCCAGGTAGCCCTGTTTTTGTATTTTAAAGCAGCCAGGGAGATAGAAGGAAAGCTGGGTGCTGGGGCACAACAGGGGTGTGAGCGTAACTCTGCCCTTTAGCAGCTAGTTCCTCCTACTGGAGCCCGTGATTATGTTATCTCACATAGGTAAAAGGACTTGGCAGATGTAACTAAGTCTACAGACCTTGAAACAGGGAGATTATCCTAGATCACTCAGAAGAGCCCAATATAATCATATAAACCTGTAAAAGCAGAGAACTTTCCCAGCTGGCAGCCAGAGAAATGGGGCAGAAGGCAAAGGCAGAGATTCCACACGTTTCTGCAGGCTCTGGGCGGGAGGGCTGTGCGCACGCGCAGGAGCGAGGCCTCCAGGAGCGGAGGGTGGCCCGCAGCAGACCCGCCATAGACAGCAGCCAGGAAACGGGGGCCACGGTCCTACCTACAACCACAGCGAACTAGATGCCATCAACTACCTGAATAAGCAGATTTTTTACAGAGTCTCCGGGTCCAGCTGGCCGGTACCTTGATTTCAGCCTGGTGAATCCCAGAGCAGAGAAACCAACGGAGCCAACCTTGACTTTGGAACTACAGAATTTGTGTGACAATAAATTTGTGTTGTTTTAAGTCTCTAAGTTTGTCGTAAGTTGTTAGGGCAGCAATAGAAACCGAATACAATACCTAAGCTATAAATCTGACGGCAGACCCCATTTCAAACCTTTTAATGACTTTTATTGCCTAAAACCAAATAGAGTCTAAACCCCCGTAGTGGAGCACCGATGTCTTCCATGACCTAACACCTAAGTCCCTCATTAGCCAGAGGTGATATATCCCCCTGATATTCTGTGGGACTACGCTCAGGCGTCACCTGTTCCAGAAAGACTCTCCTGCCTGTGTTCCATAGCACCGTCTGGATACTTCCATCATGAGAATACGGAATAATAATACTATAGCGTATAATTACACTTGTAAAGTATTACCGTGAACCATTTACACGCACATATTCTCCACTGAGGCTGTGCTCTCCTTAGGGGCAGGATCAAGTCCTACTCACCTTTGCTTCCTCAGGTGACCTGTGCACAATGGAGTCCCAATAAATATTATTTACCTGTCTCATTTGGAAGAAAATGTTTTGGTCACTAAGAAGCTCGTTAATCTAGAGGGGCACCTGGGTGGTTCAGTCAGTTACGCGTCCGACTTCAGCTCAGGTCAAGAGCGTGAGCGCCGTGTTGGGCTCTGTGCTGACAGCTCAGAGCCTGGAGCCTGCTCCAGATTCTAGGTCTCCCTTTCTCTCTGCCCCTCCCCTGCTTATTCTGTCTCTCTCTCAAAAATAAACACGAAAAATGTAAAAAAAAAAAAAAAAAAGAAGAAGAAGCTAATTAATCTAGAAATAGTTTAGGTCCTGTAGTGCTAGTCACATGTCTGTTTGTTTGTAAGGAGGTAAGCGGGGGTTGGGCTTGTGTTGCCTAGATACATTTTCATGAAACAGGACTATGCGTTAGACCTCAAACTCTAAAACAAGCTCCTCTTCTCCTCCTTCTGGATGTTGTTTTTTAATGTTTATTTATTTATTTTGAGAAAGAGAATCATGCGCTAGTGGGGAAAGGAAAGAAAGAGATCCCAAGCAGGCTCTGCACCCTTTCAGCCAAGAGCCCAACATGGGACTCAATCCCATGAACAGTAAGTCATGACCTGAGCAGAAATCAAGAGTCAGACTCATGAGGCGCCTGGGTGGCTCAGTCGGTTGAGCATCCGACTTCAGCTCAGGTCATGATCTCACGGTTTGTGGGTTCAGGCCCCGCGTCAGGCTCTGTGCTGACAGCTCAGAGCCTGGAGCCTGTCTTCGGATTCTGTGTCTCCCTCTCTCTCTGACCCTCCCCTGCTCACACTGAATCTCTCTCTCAAAAATAAATAAAATATTAAAAAAAAAAAAAAGAGTCAGACTCTTAACCATCTGAGCCGCCCAGGCGTTCCCTCCGTGCAGATGTTTTCTAGAACACTGCTGCCGACATCTGTGGCAGAAAAAAACCTCCTTCCTCTATGTCTCACTGTCCGAGGGACCTCCTCGCAGCTACGCACGTCCACACTTGCCACCTGGATTTGGATTTGGATGCTCTCTGCATCAGGAGGGCCTTGGGATTTGAAACTACCGGTTAGATGACTAAAGATTCCACACAGAGCCCTCCCCAAGCCAAGCCTGTAAGCTTCCCTAACTAATATCAAGCCAACAGGCCTTAGAGGCATTAGGCCACCACTTTTCCTGTTCTCTTGATGATTAACATCAATGACACATTTCTGCAGGTTGCCTAATTGGATCTTTGCTTTTCAGGATGGATTTCCGTTGGGGAGAAATTCATCCCATCTACGCACGGCCACTCACCATTTTCTTATGACTTACAATTAATTACTTGTTGCCACGAAAGCACTTTCTGCTTTGTACTTTTGACACCGATGAGGGATGGCAGGGTTCACGGTGTTTGTAAAACACCTCAAAACCAAGCACAAGCCCAGGAAATATACTGAAGATTAAGGGACAACGCCGATGCTGAGTAATGCTAAAAGGATCGCACACAACCACTAACTCCGTCTGTTGGCTCAAGCAGAGGGGGCACATGCTTTTTCTCGGGTACAGCTTGGTTTTTCCTGTAAAGGTCTGTAAGTTGATCAAGGGAAGAAGACCTCGTGCTTTGACTTGAAATTAAAATCGTGTTATAATCGTATAGCACGCGCATGTAGAGGCAAACGTTCAAAATGGTCACCGTTAGCTTCCACAGATCGTTGAGAATGATACCTCCTTTAGCTTTTTATACTCTGTCCGATCTCCTCTTTTCAATAAACGAGCACCAGATAAAGCTCCGTCTCAAATCTCTCATGCAACCTAAAGGTGGGCTGCATGTCTTGGTACATGAATTTCATATTTGTGTCTCCAGCACCGCTGAGCCCTTGGTAACATTTTCCTTTTCCTTCAAATCCACTTCCAATGCTCAAACATCAGGTTCAAGCCTGACATCGTGAACTTCTATTTTTTTCACCCACACGATACCTGGTGTCACAGTCATGTGACATCACCGACACCACCTGGGGATCTTATCACGGGGGAAACAGTACAAATTATCACATTGGATCTATTTTTATAAATGTCCTCGCCAACATTCAAATGTGTAAATGTTTCCCTGCAACACCCTGAAGCTGAGTAGCATGATGGCATACTCTCTTTTGGCAGAAAATCTGATCTTGTTACCTGGCCCTTGGGATCTCTTCATAAATTGCCCCTTGGGTTCTTCAACACACCGTTCTTTTTCTGGACCCTTCACTTCAGGCCAATACACTGTCCTCTGAACTTGGTTTTCTCATCACTTCCTCCTCCCTATTCAAAGCCAGCCCATATCCCTGAAGTCCCAATTTCTCTTCTGAACCCCTAAATAATTTCTTAAAAATCAGACAACGTATCACAAACAAACCACATGGCTATCTTACACTTCAAGAAAACATTTCCTGTTACAAATTAGAACACTTCAGATTCAAAATGATATGTTCAGTACAGGTCTTTACCTCCGTTCCTGCCGGATAATAAACAGGGCAGTGAGAACTGAGTTTTCCAATGCCACAAATGTACAGCTACCATGGGATTGGGAGAGAAGACTGTAGGAACCCAATTTTCAAAGCCAGTTAATAGATGGACATGAGGTAACTGGTTTTACTAGAACCGAGAAAGCAGAATCTGTCGCTGGTGGTGGAAAAAATAAGTCAACAGAGTTTCTTTGCAGAAGCCACAAAGGACACACTTTCAGGCAGGAGGAAGTTGGAAGAGCTTTCTGTAGGGAATCTGGCCAGCCGGGTCCCTGCGGTGAAGGCCCCGGGAGAAGGCCGCCCACATGTGCAGAGCTTTCAGTCGGCCTTGCAACAGTCCCATGAGTAAGAATGAGCAGACCCCCAGGATTCACCAGACATTTGAGGAAAGCATCCAACACACACACACACACACACACACACACACACACACACACACACAAACAGAGCCCAAATGCTTGAGTGGAGAAACAAAATATGATACACACAAATAATGAATGATTCTGCCTTATGAAGGAAGGAAATTCTGACACATCCTACAACGTGGATTGAGCCTTGAAGACCTTATGCTAAGGGAAATAAGCCAGTCACAAAAAGGCAAACATGATGTGATTCACTTATATGAGCAAATTCAGAGACAGGAAGTTGAATGGTGACTGCTCGGGGCTGGGGGGGCCAAGGGAATGGAGAGTTGCTGTTTAATGGGCATCATTTTGATTGCGGAAGACGGAAGGAGTTCTAGAGATGGGCTGTCCAATAATGTGAAGGTACTTAACACCCTGAACTGTATACTTGGAGATGGCTGAGGGGGTCAATTTTATGTTATGTCAAGTTCATTCTTATAAAGCCCCCAGCAGGTGGAACTAAACTGATTGCTTACAGATCTACCTATGGGAGGAAAACCTACCAAGAGAAGCAAGAAGATGGTCATCACAACAGTCATGATGGTCACTAGACCTCCAGGGGAGGAACCCACTTGGGACTGAGACTGTGCTTCTGGGGCAGCTGGGAATCTTTCATTTCTTTCTTTTTTTTTTTTTTAATTTATTTTTGAGAGACAGCATGAGCAGGGGAGGATCAGAGAGAGAGGGAGACACAGAATCGAAAGACAGTCTCCAGGCCCTGAGCTGTCAGCACAGAGCCTGACGTGGGACCCGAACCCACGAACCGCCTGATCATGACCTGAGCCGAAGCCGGATGCCCACCCTACTGAGTCACCCAGGCGCCCCAAATCTTTCATTTATTGATCTAGATGATAGCCTTTCTTAGTACACATTTGTATTATTTTTAAAAAGGAGAAAAAAATGTAGAAAATGAATTTCCACAAGTGCCCCCCTCCATGACCATCACCCCCTTCCTATGGAAACCAACTTGACAATAAACTATTATAAAAAAAAAAGAAGAAGAAGAAAAAAGAAAATTAATTTCCAGACTGGTGAGACCCAACACAGTGAAGGGAAACAGATCCAAACCAAGCCTGTTTGTTTCTTTGTTTTTTGAGGAATCTTTACACCCAATGTGGGTCTCAAACTCCCTGAGATCAAGAATTGCATGCTTACTGATTGAGCCAGCCAAGTGCCCTGAGATCAGGACATTTTAAATGCCAGGGCGTCCAGAAAGACAAAACCATTTTCCAAAAGTCACGAACCAGAATGAAACTGGATTTCTCAAAGCTGACAACAGAAGCCAGAAGACACAGCTGTGCATTCAAAATACTAAGGACAGGGGCGCCTGGGGGACTCAGCAGTTAAGCATCTGCCTTCAGCTCAGGTCATACTCTCACAGTTCATGGGTTCGAGCCCCACATCAGGCTCTGTGCTGACCGCTCAGAGCCTGGAGCCTGCTTTGGATTCTGTGTCTCCCTCTCTCTCTCTGCCCCTCCCCTCCTCAAAATAAATAAGCACTAAAAAAATTTTTTTTCAAATACTGAGGACAAACAATTTCCAATCTTGAATTCGCCACCCAAGCTATTAAGTGTGAAAGTAAAGTAAAGACATTTTTAGACACATCGAATCTCCAAGATGCACTCTTACTTATCAAAGTACTAGAGAATGTCCCCACCAAAATGAGGGATAAAGCAAGAAAGAGGAAGATCCGGAGTCCAGAAAAGCAGGGATCCAAATCACGAAAACCATGAGTGAAGTCCCAGGAGGCGGTGGTTAGAGTCCTCAAGATGCCGTCTATGCAGCAGGC
>PJEM01007381.1:83922-96878 GCA_004023845.1 Helogale parvula
AGACCAAGAAGTGAAGGAAAAGAAACGTAACTTCATGGCTCCGCTGTGGATAGCATTTACACACTTACAGTGAGGCAAGCTGGGCACATCTATGTAGCAAAAACATGGGGGAATGAAGACAGGAAGTAGAGAAAAGATGAAAGAGTTAATGTCTCACCTATCAAAATCATCACAGATAATGCCTAAAACCAAAAAATCAAGAAGCAGCGAGATGAGCATAGTACTTGGATATATGGAAACTTCGAAGGAATCCGCTAAAGGGGTTGAATGCGGTGCTTGCAGGGAACAGGAAACAAGTGACAGAGGACCCTGGTTTCCATAACAAGCCACACAGAATTCCTAAACCCGTGCCTAGGTAACTTTGGAAAAGAGAGAAAGTAAGAAACCAAACTGAGATGAAGGAGCATTTTCTCACTCTCCATATGTCTGCATTTTTATAAGAAGCATAATTATTTTTGATACAAAGATGGTTTAGTTGATCAAAAGAATAAATTAGTTTAAAGTAAATATTTCTGGGGCACCTGGGTGGCGCATCTGACTCTTGATCTCAGCTCTGGTCATGATCTCACAGTTTGTGAGTTCAAGCCCCACATGGGGCTCTGCACTGATGGTGTAAAGCCTACTTGGGATTCTGTCCCTCCTTCTCTCTGCCCTTCCCCTGCGTGTGCACATAAGCTCTGTCTCTCTTTCTCTCTCTTTCAAAATACATAAATATAAAAAATTCTTTAAAAAATAAAATAAATATTTCTAGGGGTGCCTGGGTGGCTCAGTCGGTTAAGCATCTGACTTCAGCTCAGGTCATGATCTCACGATTTGTGGGTTCGAGCTCCACATCCGGCTCTGTGCTGACAGGTTGGAGCCTGGACCCTGCTTCAAACTGTGTGTCTCCCTCACTCTCTGCCCTTCCCCTACTTGTGCTCTGTGTCTCTCCATCTCTCAAAAATAAATAAATGTTAAAAAAAAATTTTAAGCATTTCTGGCCACTGGTTTGGCCACCATCCAGCCAGGGACATACACTTCACCTTTATAAATAATTATTTGTAAAACTGAGGCACGATTAAAATATGGCTATAAATTCTTTTTTTTTTTATGGCTTAAAGCAATACTATTTTATTGAGCTTACCATTCTGTGGGTTGGCTGAGAAGTTCTTCTGAGCCATAAATTATGTGACACTCCTCCTGGCATAGGTGTGGTCTAGGTCCTTCCCCTTCCTCCGGGCAGACGGTGACTGCTTCAATAAACAGAGTGCGGTGGAAAAGATGTTATGAGTCTTCCAAGGAGACTTTAAAGGTCAGTCAGTTTCCACCTTGCTCACTGGAATGCTCGTTCCTGGAGTCTGGAACTCCCAAGTAAGAAGTCCAACTACCCTGCCATCACCAGGCTAGTGAGGTCAGCCATTGGCACTATGGTTTGGCACCATGGTTGACAGTCTCAGGCCAGGCGGCGGTCAGACCAGTGAAGAAGCCATCTTGGAAACGGGTCCTCCAGCCCTCGCTCTCCGAACCCTGGCTGTTAGAGTCGCCCGGAGCTGTTCAGGTTCAACGAACTGAGGCTGGACACTGCGGAACAGAGTAAGGCTTTTCCTGACACGCCTTTTCCAAATTCCTGACCCACAGAATCAATGAGTATTTTTAAAAAGAAGTTATTTTTATGCCATAATAAATGTGATGATTTGTTATGCTGTAATAGAGAAATACAACAAAAGCCAAGGGGGGAAACTGCATAAATAATTTGTGCATAATTAATGAACAAATAATTTAAGCATAATTTATGCGTAAATTAGTCATCGATTGTTATATTAATGAACAATTATTACATGTACTAAATTTTTCTTTACATTCCAGGACGAAGTTAATATGTGTTGTTTTAATGATCATTTTAAGAATATTCATCTCCCCCAAAGAATAATAGTCACTCCTTCATCCCTTTTAGATCTTGATGAGGAAGCGGTGGGAGAGCATTTAAAGGGACAAGAGTGACTGCATAAGAGACTCTATGAGAGGGGACAGGAGATAAGCCACCGACTCAGGAATAAATACGGAAGGCTGGTACAAACCTGCAAGAGTAGTGTCAGGATGGCCATAACACAGAATGAGCTGAGGTTGTGAAACAGGCGATAAACAACAAAAAGGGTTTTTATAGCTATATTTGGAGCAAGAAGAAGGAAGAAATGGGCCCATTGCTTAGGGTAGATGGTGTAATATAACAGATGACCAGGAGAAAGCAGAACCCTTCAACTTTCATTTAGCTTGCCTTCTAGAAGGAGAATGATGCTCAATATTAAAACTGTCGAAGGCCGTAGTTAGGAGGAAAATGAAGCCCCAAAGAAGTGAAGAATGATAAGAGAACATTAAGTCAATTGAAACATTCAAGACCTCAGATTTGGCTGCAATCCCTCCCCGAAGGTGCTGAAAGGAAGATACGGTTTCGGAAACATTGCAAACTCTGAGAAATTTCAGAAAATAGGAAAAGGACTGGGGATAGGCAAATGTTCTGACTCTCAAGACGTTTTCAAAAGTCATTGATAAAACTGTTCACCGATTACTTTGGTATTAGTTGCCCAGACAAGGTTCTGGCGGCTGTATTCTTCAGATAATCTGTGAGAACCACGGGACAGGAGCAGTGAGAAGAACTCATGCTAAATAAACCTCACTTCCCTTTTTCAGAGTGTTACAATAGGGTTACAACATTGCGAGACTGGGCTAACCTTTAGGATCTCACTTGTTTTTTGTGTTTCTTTTTTTTTTTCTTTAAATTCAAGTTAGTTAACATACCACATAGTCTTGGCTTGAGGAGTAGAACCTATCTCTTACATATGACACTCAGCGCTCATCCCCAAAAGTGCCCTCCTTAATGCCCATCACCCATTTACCCCCTCCCCCCACCTACCTCCCCTCCAGCAACCCTCAGCTTATTCTCCGTATTTAAGAGTCCCGGGGGCTCTCTATGGGGGCAACTGGATGGCTCAGTCAGTTGAGCGTCCGACTTCGGCTCAGGTCATTATCTCATAGTTCGTGGGTTCGAGCCCTGTGTCGGGCTCTGTGCTGGCAGCTCAGAGTCCGGAGCCTGCTTCTGATTCTGTATGTCCATCTCCCTCGGCCCTTCCCATGCTCATGATCTGTCTCTCTCCGTCTCTCAAAGCCTCTCAAAAATAAATGAATGTTTTTTAAAAAAATTTTAAAAGAGTTTCTTATGGTTTGCCTCCCTCTCTGTTTTTATCTTATTTTCCTTCCCTTCCCCATGTCCGTCTGTTGTGTTTCTTAACTTCCACATATGAGTGAAATCATGGTATTTATTATTCTCTGACTGACTTTTTCACTCAGTGTAATATCCTCCAGTTCTATCCACATCATTGCAAATAGCAAGATTTCATTCTTTTTCATCACTGAGTAGTATTCCAGTGTGTGTGTGTGTGTGTGTGTGTGTGTGTGTGTGTGCGCGCACCACATCTTTATCCACTCATCAGTCAATGGCATTTGGGCTCTTTCCATAATCTGGCTATTGTTGATAGAGTTGCTATAAACATTGGGGTGCATGTGCTCCTTTAAATTAACATTTTTGTATCCTTTGGATTTTCTGCCGTGATTTCAAAGAATAAACACGGTCTTTCAGAACATCGTTGCAGATCAGATAAAGAAACCTGTGCACAAGTACATCTAGAGTAGTTTGAACATTAATATTAATTAAATGTTGATTTTGGTGGTGTCATCAAAAATAGCAAAGTAGGGACCTATGCAAACTCACTCCCACGTAAAAGCAATGAAAAGCTCCACAAAAATAGCCAGAATCAATTTCTTCAGAACTCTGGAAAGTAACGAAAGGCTTACAGCCACTTGAATGCTCATTAAGGAAAACTGGCTGAATCTTGGTAAGTGAACTTCTTACAGTGACATTTTAACTTGCCCTGGTCCTGTCCCCCATTGTCCAGTTCTGTTACAACCTTGAAAAATAGGCCACATCTCCAGTGCAACCTGGCAGTCAATGAGGAAAACAGCACAGAGCCAGAGCTCTGTCTGGGTCTTACTCCTGAGGAATTGTCATTATCGGCACTGTCATGTGGTTCCTTCCTTGGAAGACTACACATAATAAGACCAACTATATTTGACTTCAGTTAGAGCTTGCTCAGAATGAAAAATCTTCTCCCTGGGGGTAATTCGCTGAAAGCGTTTACAGACAAGTGTTTTACTTTGCAGGTGTCTAAGGTAGTGGATGACTGTTAGGACAAACAACAGACTAACCAAAAAGCTTAAAAAGAACACCTGGGGGAGGGGTGCCTGGGTGGCTCAGTGGGTTGAGTGGCCGACTCCGGCTCAGGTCATGATTTCGTGGTCTGTGGGTTCAAGCCCTGCATTGGGCTCTGTGCTGACAGCTCAGAGCCTGGAGCCTGCTTCGGATTCTGTGACTCGTTCTCTCTCTCTCTGCTCCTCCCTTGCTCTCTCTGTCAAAAAAAGAAACATTAAAAAAAAGAAGAAATAAAAAGAAAACAAGTGGGAGATCAAAGTTTTGAGATGACATGAGGAGCTCTGTATACTCAACACCCCCCAAAACATACAAAGCTGGTGAAAAATAAAATAAAATAAAACAAAAATAAACCTAAAGTCTCTGGGAATTGTCCTAATGACATATAGCCAATGAAGACCCATTTATTTATTTATTTTTAATTTTTTTAAGTTTTTATTTATTTTTGAGAGAGAGAGAGAGCACGAGCAGGGGAGGGCCAGAGAGAGAAGGAGACAAAGAATCTGAAGACAGGCTCCAGGCTCCGAGCTAGCTGTCAGCACAGAGCCCGACGCGGGGCTCGAACCCACAAACTGCGAGATCATGACCTGAGTGGAAGCTGGACGTTCAACCAACTGAGCCACCCAGGTACCCCAGACCCATTTATTTACGGACGCCTGCTACAAGTTAGTAAGAATAGGAGAGTCTGCGGTATATGAGCCACAACCAATTCCCTCCCTCCTTCTCACCTTCTCTTTCCCCCAGTTTGAGTCTGTGTCATCAAAAAGAGGTTCCCACGGTGCCCAGCAGTTTCAGTGGGTGGAGTATGCGACTCTTGACCTCAGGCTTGTAAGTTCCAGCCCCACATTGGGTGTAGAGATTACTTAAAAATAAAATCTGAAAAAAAAAAAAAGATAGAGTTCCTTCTCTCCTCAGCTCCCAATCAAGCCTTATCATATGTCACCAGGAGGAGAAAATGTTTTCAGCACTTCTCATCCCCTCCAACTCCAAGTTGACAAAGTTACACTCTCGGTGAGTGTGGCAGAGAGGGAGAGGGCTTCTTTCCTTTACCCAGCCCCTATTTATGGGATGGGAGTTCTGTCCTGGGTGTAAGAGTCCAAAAAATATCAGGTTCTGACTGCCCTCGAGCCTCCTGGCTCACAGAGCAGGGACCTCATGCTGGGAGAGGCAAGCCAAGAAGACCAGAAGCTACCGTCCTACGTCCTACGAGATGCCCAAGGTAGCACCTCAGAGATGTTGCCCAGGGGACAGGCAGTCCATTAGAAAACACAGGAGACTCTCTACAAAGGCACTGACTTTATTTGAGACCCAATATGTGAAAGTTCAAGCTGAAAGACCCTCTCAAAAACCAAACAAAACAAAACCAAGAGCTCCCGAGCAGGCTAAACCATAGGCCACTTAATTCACCAGAGAGGACCTGGCGAAGAGCTAAGAAAAGCCCTCCTGAGGTCAGAACGAACTTCCAAGACCAGCCTCAAACTTCCCCCTGCCAAATTTAATCAGATCAGAACCCTGAGTAATATATGCCCCAGAGTAGTGTCACAAACCATAGAGCCCTCAGTCAGTAAGCGGTGGAGCCTGATGGTTAGTGTGGAATACCAAATGAAGCAGACAGCTTAACAGAGGAGTCAGGGAAAGAGACCATCGTAAAGAACCTGCTACAATGGATGTCATTTCAAAGCGACCACGCGCACGCTCTCCTGAGGCTGTGCTCTCTGAGGAGCCCTGCCCAAGGCTTCACACTGGTGGAGGGGAATACACCTCCCTAAAATAGCCTAGTCAAGTCAGAAAATAAATAGACAAGCAAACAGCAACAACAAAAACCACCCCCAGGCAGGGAGAACCACCCTAAATTTGCATTTGATAAAACTGAAGTTTCAAAACCTTCCTACGGAAAAGCGTTCCAATCTCAGCGTCCCTATGAAGTAAGCAAGTAAGTCCTCTTTTCCAGGTGACAAAACTAGGAACTCAACAGAAGTGTGTTGAAACAACAGAATTCAAACTTCTGCAGGTAATAGGAGTACACTGTGACTTCTCCACAGTCCTGGGGGGTAAATTCGCAGAACCAGGAAGAAATGCGACCTTGCAGCCCCGACGCTTATAATCACTGCACTCTGTCACCTGGCAAATGGATCTGCAAGGACAAATTGTGATCAGTTCCACGTGAGAAAAGAAAATGGTGAGGGAGTCTTATAAACAGCATATATTTCAGACCGGGGGTCCAGGGAAAGTCTCTGTGGAGAAGTAGATAAAATATTGGCCCAACAGAAGGGAAGCAAAACTCCCACAGCACTCCCACCGTCAGGCTGTATATAGAAAGCGGCATTCTATTTTGGACGCTGCATTTTAACAGGAACACGGACAACCTTGGACTCATCCAGGAAAGCGCTATCCCAGCTGATGGAGAGTTTATGCCACCATAAATATTCAGGTCCCTCATTCAACAACTATCTATTGAGTGCCAAACACTACTTGATACTGGAGAGAGTTTAAAAATAAAGACACTAGGGGCCCCTGGGTGACTCACTCGGTTAGCTGTCAGACTTAAGCTCAAGTCATGATCTCATGGCTCATGGGTTTGAGCCCCGCGTGGGGCTCTGTACTGACAGCTCAGAGCCTGGAGCCTGCTTTGGATTCTGTGTCTCCCTCCCTCTCTGCCCCTCCCCCATCTCTCTCTCTCTCTCTCTCAAAAATAAACAGTAAAAAAAGTTTTAATGTAAACAATTTTTAAAAAAATTTTTAATGTTTTATTTATTTTTGATACAGAGAGAGACAGAGTATGAGAGGGGGAGGGGCGGAGAGAGAAGAAGACACAGAACCGGAAGCAGGCTCCAGGATCTGAGCTAGCTGTCAGCACAGAGTCTGACTTGGGGCTCGAACCCACGAACGTGAGATCTGACCTGAGTAGGCTTAACCAACTGAGCCACCCAGGTGCCCTGTAAACAATTTTTAAATTAAAATAGAGACCCTAGCAATGTGGCCTTCTGGAAATTTTACAACTTAGCAGGGAGGGCAGGGTGAGTACATATGGAAATAGAATACAAAGTCGACTTTGCCCTAAAACGTAAGAAGTCTAGATACAGCACATACAGGTGGAGGATACCAGGAAACACCTGATAAAAGGGGAGTAGCTGAACTAATTCTGGAACTGGAAAGGATTCCTTTTACTGAAAAACCCATGCCACATAAGGAGTATCCAAACCAGGAATGTATGCCAACGAGAAATCCAGTTTGGCCAGAGCAAAATGTTCATTTAGGAAATGAGCCCCAAAAGATAGATCTGGAACAAGGTAAGTAGGGCCTTGGATGTTGATAAAGAAATTTGGACGTTATTTGGTAGTTAATGAAAGGAATTAAGAATTTCCAATCAGGAACATTGCCATGGACACTGCTATTCTGCCTGGTCCACGCTTTCTGGGGCGAGGACCCCAATTTTCTGTGGGAAACCCATCCCTTCCCTACCCTGGTTCAGGTCACACAAGTAGAGATGGCCAAACCCTCAATTCCACATTGATTGGTTTAGGGATTTTTTTTTTTTTAACATTTATTTGTTTTTGAGAGACAGAGCATGAGCAGGGGAGCGGCAGAGAGAAAGAAAGAGACAGACAGAATCCGAAGCAGGCTCCAGATTCTGAGCTGTCAGTACAGAGTCCGACAGGGGCTCGAACCCACAAACCATGAGATCATGACCTGAGCCAGACACTTAACTGAGCCACCCCCATGTCCCTTGGTTTAGGGATCTGTACAGGCTCCAAACAGAACTAATAACCAATGGGAGTCAAATCTTTAAAAAATTTTTTTAACATTTATTTATTTTTGAAAGACAGAGAGACAGATCATGAGTAGGGGAGGGGCAGAGAGAGAGACACACACACAGAACCCGAAGCAGGCTCCAGGCTCTGAGCTGTCAGCACAGAGCCCTAAGCGGGGCTTGAACTCACAAACTGTGAGATCATGACCTGAGCCAAAGTCACTCAACCGACTGAACCACCCAGGCGCCCCAATGGGAGTCAAATCTGAGGTTTGAGGTACAAGGACACAGAGAGAGGTCCGCTTTTCCCTCTGCTGGAGTTACAGGTGGCGGGGGGGGGGCATGGTGGATCAGACAGAAATCTAGAACTGCTGGCACTCTTGACACCACGAGAGGAACCACTTGAGACTAGAATCAATTCAAAAGAAAGCAGAGCTTAGGGCTGGGACGAACATTTTAATGATATTGAGTCCCTGAGCCAACTGCATCTTAATATCTGCCTTTAAACTTTTTCAGTAAGCTAATAAATTTCCTCTCTTGTTTAAGTTGGTTTCAGTCTTTGACTTCTTGTTACTGAAAGATTCCTGCATGGGGCGCCTGGGTGGCTCAGTTGGTTGAGCCTCTAACTCTTGATTTCGGCTCAGGTCATGATCTTATGGTTCGTGGGTTCAAGCCCCGAGTAGGGTTCTTGTGCTGACAGTGCGGAGTCTGCTTGGGATTCTCTCTTTGCCTCTCTCTCTTCCTCTCCCCTACCACGCTCACTCGCTCAAAAATAAATAAACTTAACAAAAAAAAGACATGGAAGATTCCTGCTTAATACAAACCCCAAAAGGGCTGAAGAAAGGAGTCTAAGTCAGTACAATAATAATGGGACAATACAGTAGTGAAGACTAAGGAACTGGGAGCACTCAGGTCATGATCTTGAGGTTCGTGAGTTCAAGCCCTGAGTCGGGCTCTGCACTGATCCTGCGTAGGATTCTTTCTCTCTCATTACCCCTTCCCTGCTCACACTTTCTCCCAAAATAAAGAAATAAACTTTAAAAAAAAATAATAGTTGTATTGTGGGGGTGCCTGAGTGGCTCAGTCGGTTAAGCGTCCGACTTCAGCTCATGTCATGATCTCGCGGCTCGTGGGTTCGAGCCCTGTGTCAAGCTCTGTGCTGACAGCTCAGAGCCTGGAGCCCATCTTCAGATTCTGTGTCTCCGTCTCTCTCTGACCCTCCCCTGCTCGCTCTGTCTCTCTCTCTCTCTCTCAAAAATAAATAAAACATAAAAACATAAAACATAAAAAAATTTAATAATTGTATTGTTTTTAAAAAATAATTGTGTTTGTTTAAACCTTTAACGCTTACAGAGTGTTGATGAAGGGTACGCAGAAACTCTTTAAACTACTTTTGCAGCTTTTTGGTAAGTTCTGAAATCATCTAACAAGTAAAAAAATTAAACTATGAAATTTGGGTTTGATCAACGGCAGAGGCGATGCCCTCGGGAACTCCGATGGCAATAAGCTGGCCAGGACTTGGCTGGATACGGAGAGGAGTGGGAAAAGGAGACAATATCTGGTTCAACGCTGAGAGAACGGTGGCCCCACTCCCTGCCCCCATCAGAATCCGGGAGACAAACAGGTTGGAAGTAAAAAGGACACATTTCACAGGATGTGCTGAAGCAAACACTGAAACTCTGCAACTGAAATTAAGGGAAAAGCAATGCTAAGGACAGAGATTTACAGAAAGGAAAAAGTTGACACCATGAGAGTGTGATGTGACCAAAGCTGACACTGCAGAGAAGAGAGCCCAGTGCGGCAGGCAGTGCTGACCACAAGGGCTTCAGGGAAGGGCTCATCTGCAGAATGCTTATGCCAGAGGAGACATGTTTGAGTACAGCCCACCGCTACGATGCAAAGAAATGTCGAAAACTAACAGAAAAACTGTATCAGACGGTTTTTTTGGGTAAAAAAAACTAGTGCTTAAATCTTCATAAATTATTAAATGTGTTCCTATTAAATGTGGTCCTACTCCTGCACATTTGCCGCCTTCTTGGATTGTGCTGACCGGTTGAGTTAGCAGAAATGGGAACCTTCACTTGTCCTCTTCAAATGTTACTCTCTTGTTTCCCTGGGCAAATTACCCAGGCCTCTCTTGAGACCTTAACATTACAAATAAGAACCGGTTTAAGAGTTAATCTGGGTAGGGATGCCTCGATGGCTCATTTGGTTAAGTGTCTAACTCTCGGGTTCAGCTCAGGTCATGATCTTAGGGTTCATGAGTTTGAGCCCCGCATCGGGCTCTCTGCTGTCAATACAGAGCCCTCTTGGGATCCTCTGTCTCTCTCTCTCTGCCCCTCTCTCCAGCTTGCATTCTCTTACTGTCTCAAAATAAATAAATAAAAATTTTTTAAATTTATTTTTGAGACAGGGAAAGACAGAACATGAGAGGGGGAGGGGCAGAGAGAGAGAGAGAGAGAGAGAGACAGAATCCAAAGCAGGCTCCAGGCTCCGAGCTGTCAGCACAGAGCCCAACGCAGGGCTCAAACCCATGAACATGAGATCATGACCTGAGCTGAAGTCGGAGGCTTAACCGACTGAGCCACCCAGGCGCCCCTCAAAATAAATAAATAAACTCTAGGAAGACCCAGAGGATAGAACTAAGCCATATAGCAGTCGTCAGAACACCTCTAACAGTGCAGTGAGGTGTGAGGTAATGAACTGTCTGATGGAGAAAATTATTCCTAGAGCTCCTTCCAGCTCAGCAGTTCAGTAAGCCTTTGGGTTTGTTTTCCTGTTAAATGTTCAGAGTATCTACTTCATATGGCTGCTGTGAGGAGGCTGGGAGATAAAGTACATAAAAGTGGCTGGCGCAGAATAGCTGTTCAGTCTTTACTAGCCAGATACCAATCTATGAAACAGACCAAGAAATCCCAAGGAAGTACCAACCTCGGCCACTAGAGGGGGATCTCAGTCACCCTCCTTTAAAAGACACTCCAATAATCGCTTGATGGGGCAGACACCCCTCCCCATGCACCAGCCTTTCCTCTGCCGGGAAAGCCAGCCCCACTCAGGAAATCTGGCTCCACGCTGAACTCCATGGTGTTTTCTCTGAGTCATTATATTCTCCCACAGTTGCAAAATGATCTGGCAAAAGTCCCTCAAAGGCTTTTACTGCTCACTGAGTAACATCCAAACTCCCTGCCTGAATCCAAAGCCTTCCTCAATCTGGCCCCAACCGACCTCTCCAGCCTGAACTCCCTTCCACCCTTTATACTTTGGCCACACTGGACACATCAGCTCCTGCCCATACGCTGGGGCACATACTGCTCCTTCTTGATGCCTTCCCTCTATCCTGAACTTCTGAAACCCTACTTCTTTTTCAATGATGTAAATGTACTTCCTCCTTAACTCCCTTCTTACTTCTCTAAAAAAGAGTGATCTCTCCCAGCCTTGAGCTCACACACCATGTATTATATCCATCTGTCTTGTATTACGTTGATTTAAGTATGTGCATCTTTTCTCTTCAATAGATTAAGAACTCCATGGGGAGAGAGGCCGGAGAGTAATCTGCCCAGGATAACACAGCGAGTAAAGATGGGATTCTAACCCAGGAAATCCAGAGAGCTCTTGTTCTTAACCACTAATTCACAACTATATCGTAACCTCTCATTAATCACAGTGACTAGCTCAGAGCTTCGCACACAGTGCTATCCGTTATCAAAAGTATAACTTAAAAAAAACTCCCCAAAACATTGATCTAATTAGCATCTCTTAAACCTTCACTGACTTGTGGGCTATTGGGAACCAGCAACTGGGTCTCATTAATCTGCATTACCGTGCCTGGCTGTAGAACTAATTATAAGCAATTTCAGAAGCATAATTACTGTTCCATTTGGTCTCTTGATCTGTAATGCATATAAGGATCTACTCCCAGCTTCTAAGGGATTAAAAAAAAAAAAATCAACGTGATTACTTTCTGAAGCCTGGGAGATGTGTTTGGTGAAGCTTCCAGCTCACATCTTCTCTGTGAAGTGAAGGGGATGGATTGGTTGGTCCTTTCTTTGGTTTTAACAGTCTATGATTCTGGGAGATAGAACGGAATTAAAAAGAGCCTCTGCCTCTGTGTCACAAGATTATCATTTTGAGTCTCAACTCCCCAACTCAGATTCCCCATCTGTAAAATTTGATTCATCTGGTCAAAAATCTTTGACTATCTGCGTGCCGGGCAAGGGCGGGGCAATCCAGTAAAGAGCAAGACAGAAGTGGCCCCTGCTCATCCTGCTAAGAAACTCAGAGGACACTTACAATATGGACTTGTCCTATGGAAGAAACTCCATAGTTTTCTGCAGCAGTTTCTGCAGCAGTTTTACGTAAAAGTGGGCTGAGGTTATCTGTCCTCCTTTCCCACACCGTCCGGGCGCTGGGAGAGGCCAAGCTCCTAGCCCACTCCGGCAGGCCTGGGAGCCTGGACCCCTGGGTTCTCCAGCTCTCAGTCGCCTGACTCCCAGCGACCAGACCCCGCTGGTCTGTGAAAGGCAGACCACATCCGTGAAAAAGCCTGGCTCAGGGAGGCCACACTCCAGAGCTCAGAGGGTTCCCTTATGGTTCCATATCGAGCCCAGGGGCTGCAGCAGAGCTGGCAGGGCCAGGCGACTCTGTCCTGGTCCCCGGTCCCGCATACACTTGCAGGGTGGCTCTGGGGAAGGTCGCCGGGCGGCCCTGCCGGCTGCTCTGCGTTCGACGGGAGGCTCCGGACCGTGTCTAGACGGCCCCGGGAGCCCCTACACTGCCAGGAGCAGCCGGAGCGGCTGGGGTCGGCGGACCAAGGAGGCAGCAGAGGGGCAGCCGGGCGCGCTCGGGCGCAGGTCACGTGGCGGGAGCGGGGGCGCGCGGGGGCGCGCGGGGGCGGGGCCTGATGCGCGCGGCTCCGCGGGAAGGGGCGGGGCCTCGGGCGGGGCCGCCGGGGGGAGGCGGGCGGGC
>PJEM01007382.1:0-96459 GCA_004023845.1 Helogale parvula
TCCTGTTAGACCTATGAGTGCAAACATATGGTATCTGTCCTTCTCTGCCTGACTTATTTCGCTTAGCATGACACCCTCGAGGTCCATCCACTTTGCTACAAATGGCCAGATTTCATTCTTTCTCATTGCCATGTAGTACTCCATTGTGTATATATACCACATCTTCTTGATCCACTCATCAGGTGATGGACATTTAGGCTTTTTCCATGTTTTGGCTATTGTTGACATTGCTGCTATGAACATTGGGGTACATGTGCTCCTATGCATCAGCATTTCTGTATCCCGTGGGTAAATCCCTAGCAGGGCTATTGTTGGGTCATAAGGGAGTTCTACTGATAGTTTTTTGAGGAACCTTCACACTGTTTTCCAGAGCGGCTGCACCAGTTTACATTGCCACCAACAGTGTAGGAGGGTGCCCGTCTCTCCACACCCTCGCCAGCATCTATAGTCTCTTGATTTGTTTATTTTAGCCACTCTGACTGGTGTGAGGTGGTATCTCAGTGTGGTTTTGATTTGTGTTTCCCTGATGACGAGTGATGTTGAGCATCGTTTCATGTGCCTGTAGGCCATCTGGATGTCCTCTTTGGAGCAGTGTCTATTCATGTCTTCTGCCCATTTCTTCACTGGGTTATTTGTTTTTCAGGTGTGGAGTTTGGTGAGTTCCTTGTAGATTTTAGATACTAGCCCTTTATCTGATATGTCATTTGCCACTATCTTTTCCCGTTGTGTCGGTTGCCTATTAGTTTTCTTGATTGTTTCCTTTGCCGTGCAGAAGCTTTTTATCTTGATGAAGTCCCAAGAGTTCAGTTTTGCTTTCATTTCCCTTGCCTTTGGGGATGTGTCCAGTAGGATATTGCTGCGGTGGAGGTCTAGGAGGTTTTTTCCTACTTTCTCCTTGAGGGTTTTGATAGTTTCCTGTCTCACATTCAGGTCCTTCAGCCATTTTGAGTTAATTTTTGTGTATGGTGTAAGAAAGTGGTCTAGTTTCATTCTTCTGCATGTTGCTGTCCAGTTCTCCCAGCACCACCTGCTAAAGAGACAGTCTTTTTTCCATCGGATACTCTTTCCTGCTTTGTCAAAAATTAATTGGTCATACATTTGTGGGCCCAGTTCTGGGTTCTCTCTTCTATTCCATTGGTCAATGTGTCTGTTTTTGTGCTAATACCATACTGTCTTGATGATGACAGCTTTGTAGTAGAGGCTAAAGTCTGGGATTGTGATGCCTCCCGTTTTGCTTTTCTTCTTCAATATTACTTTGACTATTCGCGGTCTTTTGTGGTTCCATACAAATTTGAGGATAGTTTGTTCTAGCTTTGAGAAGAATGTTGGTGCAATTTTGATGGGGATTGCATTGAATGTGTAGATTGCTTTGGGTAGTAATGACATTTTTACAACTTTCACTTTTCGCAGATGACATGATACTCTACATGGAAAACCCGGCCAACTCCACCAGAAGCCTTCTAGAACTGATCAATGAATTCAGTAAAGTTGCAGGGTACAAAATCAATGTACAGAAATCAGTTGCATTCTTATACACCAAAAATGGAGCAGCCGAAAGAGAAATCAAGAAACTGATCCCATTCACGATTGCACGAAAAACCATAAAATACCTAGGAGTAAACCTAACCAAGGATATAAAAGACCTGTATGATAAAAACTATAGAAAACTTATGAAAGAGATTGAAGAAGACACCAAGAAATGGAAAAACATTCCCTTTTCATAGATTGGAAGAATAAACATTGTGAAAAGGAAAAAGATTTAAATTGCCCAGGAATGCCATAGGGCCATGAAAAATATCCAGAAAGCCTCGTGTGAAGAAGTCATGTTTGGGGTAAATCATTGCCAACTTCAGGCATTTGTTCTATTTTTACAGACCTGTGATTCGACGGAGAGGTCACTGGGCTGTGGACTTGCACCCGCCTGGATGGCGATGCCAGAAAGGTCATGGCTGTTTTGCTGTGCAGTGGAAATATATTTTTGGTTTTAAATGAAAATTTGGGGCACCTGGGTGGTTCCATTGGCTGAGCAACCTGCTCGATTTCAGGTCAGGTCACAATACCAGGGTCGTGAGATTGAGCCCCGAATGGAGGTCCACGCTGAGTGTGGAGCCTACTCAAGATCGTCTCTCTCTCCTTCCGTCCCCCTCCCTTGCTCACGTACTCTCTCTCTCTCTCACATAAATAAATAAATAAATAAATAAATAAATAAATAAATAAATAAAAATAAATGTAAAATTCCAAACTCATTCTATTTAAATAATGAACTTCTATTTTTTGAGCACCTATTACAAGACAGGCCCTTCCCAAGTGTTTTTTTAAAATGTTTATTTATTTTGAGAGAGAGAGACAAAGTACGGGGAAGGGGCAAAGAGAGACAGAGACACAGAATCTGAAGCAGGCTCCAGGCTCTGAGCTGTCAGCATGGAGGCAGACGTGCGTCTTGAACTCACAAACTGCGAGATCATGACCTGAGCCAAAGTCGGACACTTAACCGACTGAGCCACCCACATCCCCCCCAAGTGCTTTCTATTCTGTCAATCACTTAACCCTCATGGCCATACTGTGAAGCAGGTCTTATTATACTCATTTTACCAAGGAGGCTTAAAAGAACCAAACAGCGTCTCCCAGAGCCACACAGCTAGAGTTGCCAGACCACCCACAGCTAACCAATGGATTCAAACTAAGGATTCTTGGATTCCAAATGAGTGAGGTCCAAACTCTGCCTACAGTTTGATTCTCCTCTATAGAACTGGGGACATACTAAGACTGGATAAGGAATAAATTGCTTGGAAATCCTTATGCATTTTAACTTTTTCATTCAAATTGAAATTCCAGAGCACCTAGGTGGCTCAGTCCGTTGAGGGTCCAATTCTTGATTTCTGCTTGGGTCATGGCCCCGGAGTCATGGGATGGAGCCCAGCACGGAGCCTGCTTAAGATTCTTTCTCCCTCTGCCCCTCTCCCCAGCCCATGCTCTCTCTCTCTCTCTCTAAACAAATAAATAAAAATAACAATAATAAATAAAATTAGAATTGAAACTCTTTGCTCTGTTTAAACACACTTCTGACAACACGTTTCAAAGTCTGGAAGTTCAGACTGGTGTATCATCAATCTGTGATAAATGATGGTGAAATACTGTATTCTGCTGTTAAGAACAAAAGATAAAAAACAAAACACAATCAATTAATTTGTAAATAAACAAAAATAATTCTCTTCCTCTGGTTACTCTTGCTTAAAGAGAAGTACACAGAGGTTACAAGAGCAGAGGAAAGTCCATCGAGATCCAAAAAGCACGCCTCAGTGGGCTTTCCAGACTGATGATGCGGGCGCGTGACTTTCCTCTCCTTTCCCCAGTGTCACCGCCGTTGCTGTCCTTTGCTTCTGGGTGTTGGCCAGAATTACACATGGAATCCAAGTTGGGAAGCGAGGAGACGGTTTCCAGGTGGCCCCTGGGCCCCATCAGGTGTAAGACATTTCCTGTGTGGGATGAGACGTGGTCGGCAGTGAAGGGAGACCACGTGGGGGTGCCACGTGGAGAGAAAGGCCGCTGGTTGTGGACGTGGGGACGGACTGTCCTGCCGGAAGCCCTCGCTCAGCAAATCTCTCAGGGCTGCAGGTGCCGCAACATGGCTCCCAGCAGGGAGACCCGGCGCAGGCCCCTGGGCGTGGTCTGCAGCAGGGCGGGGCGGAAGTGGGGCAGGTAGGCTGACCTTCTCAACAGAGGCCTCAAAGACCCCTTGGGGAGCACCGAAGCTGGGAGGGCGTGCAGGGCGGGCAGGGCTGGCAGGACCGGTGACAGAGCTGGGCCCTCAAGTCCCCCGGTGGTCCCTGGCAGGGCCTCTGGCCATGGGCGTGGTGGCTTCTTCAACGGTGTCCTTTCCATTTCCGGAGGGGACTGCCAGGTGCCGGAAGTGCGTCTCTCGGGCCTGAGGGAGGTCCCGGCCGCCCGCACAGCGACCCTTCCAGGCGGCAGCCCGTCGGCCAACTAGGCTGTTTCCAGATGCTTTGTGACTCAGGGTATCCTTCCCCACCAGTGTGTGTCTTTATTTTTCACGGAACACAGAGCACATTTAGCAAAAACTAGATTATCTTATCACAAACAAGTTATATACCTATTCAGGTCTCAGGGTCCCACCTTAATAATTATGGACTAAACAAAAATCGAATTGAGTTTTTTTCTTTTGTTTACAAAGATAGGAAAGTGACCTACGTCCCCACTGTCCCCATGAATTCTCTAACCCTGTTTGCTGTGTGAGCTTCCTGGGATAGTAAGGTGGACTCACATCAATGACCATAGTCTAGTTCATTGGGAAAGGCCATTGGTCCACTTTCTGGCCTGTGGGCAGAATATAAGGGTGGTCAGAACCCTCTCCAGGCCTGAGAGAGGCTGGCAAAACCCACTCATCTTAGGCCTCAGAATCACACAATCAGGGCAAAGTCTGGGCCCACTTCCGGGGTGGCTGTGTCATTTCAGGAAAGTGTGTCAGCTTCTCTTGGCCCCTCTGAGATAAAACACGCAAGGTAAAGAGTCTTTGTGAAGATGAATAATCATAAATTAAAGTAAACTCATGCTCAATGCCTCTATTTTATTACTCCATGAGAACTCTTAAGAAACCGTTTCTAAATCTAACGTAAAATCCCTGCTGTTTCAGCCCCGATTCGGTTTCCCTCCTGGTAGGCGCTGCAATACTTTCCTCGCCATCTTCTGTTTGCATACCTTCCACCGCTTCTAGTTCTAATCTAAACAATCCCAGGTGCTTGAACCTTTCCTCCAGGGCCTTATTTTGAGTAACTGTTCATAATTAAAATTAAATTTGATGAACTGGAACCAAAGCTTTTAGTTGGCTTCTCTTTCACACCTTGCACACTTAATTTAGTAAAACTCAGAATACAGAAAAAGTATAATTCCCCATAATTAAAGGGAGCCTGAAAAATGGAGTCTATTTTTTTTTTTTTTTGATAAAGGAGACGAGCTTTTAATTCTCAATTCTCATTGCATGGGTATATCTGAACTTAATTGTAAAAATAAAATCTCCTTGGTGTTTAAATCAGCATAGGTTGTCAAAAGATTTATTGAGATACTTGCAAAGAAAATATGTTAGAATATATTTGTGACATAACCTTTTATATTTTCTTACTAGTGGAGAGATTATCGTTTATATAAAAGTATGCCCTTCATTCTTAAACTTACATTATAATAGAAACAAATATGTGTGTCTGCAAAAATTCCAAAAAGGAGATCATGAATTTATAGATATAAAAGATGAAAAATCCAGAAGAATCAAGCAAAGTTTACAAAGTGTATTTTTTTTTTACCATCTTAACCATTTTAAGTGTAGAGTACAATATTATTAACTGTGTGCGCATTGGTATGCAACAAATCTCTAGAACTTTTCCACCTTTCAAAACAGAAACTCTATATTCAATGAAAAACCCTCCCCTTTTTTCCTCCCCCTTCCAGCCCCTTACAACCAATGTTTGACTTTGTTTCTGAGAATGTGAAGAAGTCAGACATCTCACAGAAATGGAGTCTTAGTCTTTGTCTGTCTGTGATTTACCCACTTCATTTAGCATTTTGTAGTATTTATATCATTTCTTTCTTTTTTTAATTTTTAAAAATATTTTATTTATTTTTGAGAGAGACAGAGACAGAGACAGAGACAGAGTATGAGTGAGGGAAGGGCAGAGAGAGAAGGAGACACAGAATCTGAAGCAGGTTCCAGGCTCTGAGCTGTCAGCACAGAGCCTGACCTGGGGCTCGAACCCATGAACCGTGAGATCATGACCTGAGCCGAAGTTGGATGCTTAGCCAACTGACCCAACCAGGTGCCCCCGATCTTACCTTTAGGTTTTTAATTCATTTTAAGTTAATTTTTAAATAGAGTGTAAGATAAGGACCCAATATTTCTTTCATGAGGCTATCCATTTTTTCCATTTTGCTTATTTTTAAATTAAACAAATATCTTAAATATATGTATGAAAGAGACTAAGGTTGGGATGAAAAGTAAGTAGAATGTGAAAGATGGAGGATGCCTGAAGACATCACCGACTAGAAGGAAACTTGGAAATTTCTGAGTTCACAGGGTAGAGTGGGGATGACCCTGGTATGAACAAAGAAATCAAGGGCTCTGAGTACTAGAGAATTCCACAGAAGAATGAAACGCCTGTTAGAAGTAGGTGCAGAGGGCCATCTCTTTAATTTTTCTTGTGCTCTACCTATACTGAAATCATATTATTACAATTCCTTGTGCAATCACCATCTTGTCCACAACATTGTAAATATGGGAAAAGCAAAATCGAGATCTAAATTATTTGCAGTTCTGTCCTTCTGGCCTAACACAATGCCTGGCACATGGTGTGTGCTCAAGCCATACCTGTTGAATTGGAGATCAAAGGACGTCCACTTCCAGCATGCTCATGGACTAGATCATCTGCAAACCTCTCTTTACAAAACACCTAGAAATACAGCATAAAGTGTAGCAAAAAATTCTCCAATATAGTAAAGAGCAAAGAAGGGTTCTTTCCAGATTCAGGGAAGGAGAAGAGTAACCTTTGTAAACTGTGCTGCGAGCTTTCTCCATATCAAAGGAAAGGCAGCCAGAGGATTATCCCTTCTAAGGGAGAGACACTGATTCCAGACTCTAGAGCTATTGTGTGTCACTTGAAGGAGGGCAAATAATGCTAAGAAACATTTGTGAAGGTCACAGACCAGAAACCCCGGGCCCACGGAAATAGTGAGACTTAATCATAAGATTAAAGTGTCCCCAACACACACACCTCACCAGCTCACCACCAGTAGGTCCAGTTGAGAGATCAGCAGAAAGAGACTCCCTAAGGCGATTACTGGGGATCCCCAAAACTAACAGGAGAGACAATGGGAAGGAGACAGAAGCAACTTGAGAGGTCTGGCGCCCACAATTAGGACAACTATTGAACGCACCCGTGCCCTCATCAGATCAACATGAACATTCATACTAAATACCTATTTACCACAGTTCCTATTACCTAACACATCATGCCGAGATTTCAACAAAATATTACAAGGCATGTGAAGAATTTAAGAAAATCTCAACTTAGCATTCTATGCCCAGAAAAATTATCCTTCAAAAGTGAATGATAAATATTTTATTAGATAAGCAAACACTCTGGGAAGTCACTGAATGTAAAAAAGTACTGATTAACATGATAAAAATTCTTCAGGAAAAAATGAAAGTTATATTGTTCAGCAATTCTTACTTATGTAAAGAAAAAAGAGTATCAATGAAATAATGAAGGCAAATAATTTTTTTTATTTTTCTCATCCTCTAAGAGATAATAGCTTGTTGAAGTGATAAAAGTAACAATGTGTTGGGTTATTTTCATGTGAAATTACTGACTGACAGCTATAGCCTAAGGGATGGGGAGAAGCAGGTGAAAGTTGTTTCAGGGCACCTGCTCCACATTTTAAGCAGAACAGTGTTATTTTAATGGGGACTTACGTTAGTTAAAATTGAATACTGCACCTCTAGGGAAACCACTAGTTTCTGTAAAGAAATATAATTGATATTATGAGATATAAGATAAAATGATATCATAAGAAATGTCCAATTAAACCCAGAGAAGGCAGGGGAAAAAAAGAAGAAAGTAGCCCACTTCCTGTGATGAGCACTGGGGAATGTACAGAGTATCGAGTCACTATACTGTGCACCTGAATCTAATGTAATGCTGTATGTTACCTATACCGGAAGTAAAAATTTTAAAGTGTTCCGTTAAAAAAAGTAGGAAGTAAACAAAGAACAAATCTGATGAATAGAAAACAGCTGCAAAAAATCAATTAATTGGATTAATAGACATTAATCCCATCATATTAATAAACAGCAATACAAAAGAAATCGTCGTAGTAAATAAAAAACAAAATTTTCTTGCCTACAAGAAACTCATATTACATATAAAACTTCCAATGAGTTAAAAGAAAGGGGGTAGAGAGAATTTTGCTATGCTAAAACTCATCGAAAGAGTGGCTTTGTAAACATCAGACAAAGATGACTCCAGAACAAGGAAAATTGTCAGAGGTAGAGAGAAATATTGCGTACTGACAAAAAGGCCAGTTTTCCCAAAGCACATAACAACCCTAAGCATGTATGACCTAACAAAGAGCATTAAAATACATAAGCCAAACACTGGTAGAACTCAAATAGAAACAGACAGAGGCGCTCTTACGGTGGGGGACTCCAGCGTGCCCGTTTCAGTAACAGAAATCAAGCAAACAGAAAATCGCTCGGGATGTGATGGAGCCGCACAGCACTATTAATTAACTTGGTCAAATTGACATTTATAGACGATGTGCTTTCCAACCACAGCAGAACACATTCATCTTAAGCTCACATGGAATATTCATCATGACAAGCGATATTCTGGCCATGAAATGCATCGTAGCAAGTGTAAAATAACCAAAAGCCCATGAGGTATGTTCTCAAACTACATACAATAGAATTAATGTAAAAACACACAACAGAAAGGTAGCGGGAGAGGTCATGAATATTTGGAAATTTAAAAATATCCTAACAAGACCTATGTCAAAGAAGGCATTTGTTTGAAGATAAGAAAGTCTTTTGAACTAAATGAAAATAAATTTACCATTTATCAAAATGTTGGGGCTTCAGAGAAAGCAGAATACATGCTCTAGAAACCAATACAGGTCTAAAATCAATGCTCTAGGTTTTACCTGAGCAAGCAAGAGAAACAAGCTTAAGTGAAGCCTAAAAAAGGAGCAAAAGAAATAATAAATTGGCACAAAAGAACCAGGAAAATAGAGAAAAATCAACATAACTCCCAGTGGTTCTTTGGAAAGATCCATGAAACTGATGAAGCCCGGCCACTGTACTCCCCTGTCACGATGACTAAACCCCCAACTCTCGTTTGGATTTGGTGGGATGCAAGACCTCACAACGGCGCACCCCGGTTGTAAGGCGTTTGGCAGTCTCTTACAAAGTCATGCAGAGTTTTACCACACATTCCAACAGTCCCCCTTATTGGTCTTTACCCAGTGGAATTAAAAACATGTCCATGCAAAAACACGCACACAAATGTTTATAGAAGTTTTATCCACAAATGCCAAAAACGAAGCAACTGTAAGTCCTTCAATGGATGAAAGATTAAACAAATTGTTGTGTGTCCATGTGTCAAAAGATCACTCAGCAATGAAAAGAGAAGCTGTCTCAAGCTACACAAAGACCCAGATGATTTTTTTTTATTTTTTTTAATGTTTATTTACTTCTGAGAGAGAGACAGAGCACAAGTGGGGAAGGGACAGAGAGAGAGGGAGACACAGAATCTGAAGCAGGCTTCAGGCTCTGAGCCGTCGGCACAGAGCCCGACGTGGGGCTTGAATTCATGAACTGTGAGAACATCACCTGAGCTGAAGTTGGATGCTCAACTGACTGAGCCACCCAGGAGCCCCAACACATGACACTCTAATTGTGGGTATGTGACACTGTGCATATAGTTCCTCTAATAAGGACAGATTGCTCCTCCTTCCTTGGTAGATAGAGCCCTGTGTAGCCAGCCTGCCAGCCACTGGTTAGGCAGCACCTGCGGAGTCAGTGCCATGAAAGGGCTCAGCATTGACTTCTGCCGTTGGCCGGAGGCACTCAACAGTAGCGTTGGACGGAGCAGCGGTGGTGGCCCTTGGGAGGGGGTTCGTGTTGTTTCCATGAATAGCCTCTGTTCCTGCTGCCAAAGGCCTTAGGGAACAAGCAACAGACTGGTGAAGGGGAGTGTCGGGCTGATGCTCACAAGAGGACGCTTTCTCTCCCTGGCACCTCCTCCGAGCTAATGCCCCCCAACGTGGACACCTGCGCACCCGCGGCCCTTCCTAGAGTCCGCCCACACACTTGTTCTTCAGACTTCCTTGTTGCAAATATTCTGATCTTGCTACTTTGAAGTTCCCAAGTATTTGGGCAAATCATTAGCTACTGTTAGCAAATGACAGCCGGTACAGCTGAGGCTCTCTTGGTCCACGTCGGGATCGGCACCTTCAGGTTATCTGATGTCTTTATCTTTCTTGATTATCTTGTTATTTTCGTTTTTTTAATGTTCATTTAATTTTGAGAGAGAGAGAGAGAGACAGGACATGAGCAGGGGAGGGGCAGAGAGAGAGGGAGACACAGAATTGGAAGCAGGCTCCAGGCTCTGAGCTGTCCGCACAGAGCCTGACTCGAGGCTCAAACTCGTGAACCGTGAGATCATGACCTGAGCCGAAGTCAGACGCTCAGCGGCCAGAGCCTCCCAGGCGCCCCATTCTTGATTATCTGTAACAAAGCTTCTGTGGGACGCATGATGGCAAACACACTGGACCAAGAGCCACACGTTGGAAACCCTGGTTCGGAGTGTGACCTAAGACAGGTCAGGAACGTCTCTTTGCCTCGGGATTTTGATCTGTAAAATCTGTAGGCTGAACTTCAAGTTGGAGATGCAGAAACTGGGGTTGTAAAATTTGGCAGCTAAGCCTTTAAGATGATTTGAAGAATAAATGTGTGTATATTTCATCTCGGCTATAGCCACTTGGGAATTGAATTATTTTGCATTTCACGTTGTTAGTAAATACATTAAAATTCGTGTTATAATAGATGCATATTCCATGTAATTATTCATGTTAGAAATTCTAATGTGACCTCGATTGTACAATATTTGTGACAGTAATCACCATTAATATTCATTGGCTGCTCGTTTTGGATAGGCACCAGGCTTGTTCCTTCACACACATCATTTCATTAATTTTCACAGCTCCATTAGATAAACGCTGTTGTCTTCGATGGGGCGTCCCTAGAAGAAGAGCTTTGGGTGTGAGTGGTTTGCTTGAAATAATCAGAAGAAGCGCAGTGAGGGGGTGGGGAAGTGACACCGAGGACAGGAAGGGAGGGTGCCAAGATGGGCTGGCTGCTGTTGGGGGAAGCTGAGGCTCCGCCCCTCCGGGGACCCTCAAGGACTGTGTGAAGCAAACCACGGGATGGCCCCAGAGTCCGGGGCAGCGTGCGCGCACCTGCTGACACCCACAGGAGGAATTTTCTCGCAAGCGCCGGGTGAATGTGTGGTGCTCAGAAATGAGTGAGGGCCAAGCAGCGTTGAGATCCCATGCTCCGGAGTCCGCCATGAGCTTGTCGTCATGGGGACAGGGAGTGTAGTGAGGACACTCATGAGGACAACAGAGACCCGGGCTGGGCACCCGAGTGGCCTGCACCCCACCCCGGGCTGAGCACTGTGGACCCCCGTGCTCCCCCCACACCCCACCCGCCCTGCACTGAGGCATGGTGTGCACAGATGACCATGGCAAATGAGAGTCTAATTAGGCCGCACTGTCTAGAACACGACCCCACCTTTAGTCTGGGGGCATCCTGGGGGACGTCTTCTCTCGGCCGCTGACTTCTAATCTGATCCACCCTCCACAGGTCTCAGCTGTCACAGTGACAGAGGAGACGTGCCTTCAATATTCCTCTGGCATCAGCACGGGTCCCTGACGCAGGCAGGGAAGACGGAACTGGGAGCCCCGAGCGGACACTGCACAGACGGCATGCAGGCGCTGGCAGGGCCCTGGGGAGACGGCAGACACGCGCCAGGCGCCTCCCCAGGCCCGCGCTCCCCTCGGGCTGAAGAACGTGGCAATCGGTGCCTACATGCATGTGCAAGAGGTCCCGTCCCTTGGCCTCGGTGAGGAAGAGGCTGGGGTAAGGACAGACTGGCCTGCAGCTCCTGACCCTGGATGCAAGGCCTGGAAAGGTATGTCTTCCTTCTGCAAACTGCTCTAATAATCTCTCTGCTTCCCTGATGTCCTGATGGCATCATGAGGCGGGAGCATTTCTACAACCCAAGACCATCAACTGGTTCTACCGAAGCTTAACTGTCACATTTCACAGCGACAGCTCTGCGCCAGGCACGTGAGGACTCTGTCATCAGTCATGGCGTCTCCTGTGTAAATTAAGAGGCTGGCCTGGGCGGTTGGTACCCATTTACAACAAGGGATACCTTTGAGGATTAATTGTGTATCCGGAAGCATCCAGAGAATTACTAATAAAACCCAGCACTCTCATACTTCTCATAATTAAAAAGTTTAATGTTTATTTTTGAGAGAGAGAGTATGAGTGGGGAGAGACAGAGAGAGAGGGAGACACAGAATTCGCAGCAGACTCCAGGCTCTGAGCTGTCCACACAGAGCCCGACATGGGATTTGAACCCATGTACTATGAAATCATGACCTGAGCCAAAATCAAGACTTGGATGCTTAACTGACTGAGCCACCCAGGCGCCCCTAGTGTAGATTATTTTCAAAACTCATGCTGACTAGTTTACACTCTAACTTGGGGGCGTGTGTGTCCTTGATGAGGACCCTCGACTGGAGTCCCAGCCCTGGCCACTACTTGGCGTGGAACCTTGGATGAGTTGTTCAAGTTGTGCCTCAGTTTCCATTCTATAAAGTGGACAATATAATTGGAACCACTGATATAGTTATTGTGGGGTTTAAATATCATCACAGTATCTTGCACCTCTGCCTCATGGGAATTACGCCAATGCTTACACAAGGTTCTAATATAATTACATTTATAATATTCTGGTATGAAACCACAGTTTTCCCTTATTTATTTATTTATTTATTTATTTATTTATTTATTTATTTATTTTTGAGAGAGAAGAGATCAAGTGGGGGAGGGACAGAGAGAAAGAGAGAAGGAGAGAGAGAATCCCAAGCAGGCTCCATGGGGCTCAACCTCACAAACCATGAGATCATGACCTGAACTGAAATCAGGAGTCAGACACTGAACCGATGGAGCCCTCCAGGAGTACCTAATTAATATTTCAGTTTTAAGTGATCCAAAGAAAACCCATGTCAAGCTGAATGAAGAAAAGATATTAGACCACCTTATTGAAAGATTAGGAGGTGGGGGCTCCAGTGGGCATCGGACTGAGTGGTCTACAGCCTGTGGTCATGATCAGGTGCTGGCTTAGCCCTCCTCTGCTGGGGGTTTGTCTAGCTTGTCTCTGCGCTGAGTCAGGGGCTCACGGCCCTCGGCGGGGGAGCCCCCAGCAGCTCCAGACCTGTGCTCTTTGCCAGAGAAACGAGTCCTCTCTTTTCCGCCAGCCCTGGTCACAGGACAGGGGTCAGTCTCCTATAGATGAAAAAGCCCACAATAATATTAGCTAAGCAAACCCAACAATTTGTAAAAAAAAAAAAAAAAAAAAAGGTAATATATTGTGAGAAAATTTATCCCCAGAATGCAAGGCTTATTTGACAATCAAAAAATTCACTGTGAGTGATGACCTTTACAGACTGAAGAAGGAAAACATAGGATCACCTGAAAACACATAGAAACAGCATACAACTGAACCCAACATCTATTCTTGGTAAATTCCAAGCACTCAGCAAACTTGGAATTAAGAAAATTTACTTCATGGTTCATGGGTTCGAGCCCTGTGTTGGGCTCTGTGCTGACAGCTCAGAGCCTGGAGCTGCTTCAGGTTCTGTGTCTCCCTCTCTCTCTGCTCCTCCCTGACCCGTCCGGCAGGTCGGTCAACACAGGTCCTGAGGGAGGGGGTAAGAATGGGGTAGGGCAGGGAGCACAGAGAGTGGAGGCAAGACAAAGTCTCTGATCACGCCTCGTTTATTGAGATAATATACACATCTTATAAAGGGTAGAAGGCAGGAAGCAAGGCAGCTCACCTAGGTCGGTTGCTAGGAAACAGGGTCAAGTGATTTTTAGGAAAAGGCTAGGGTTAAGGGTAAACAGAAACTGCAATTTTAGCACAGCTCCTGAGGGGCCGATAAGAAAGCCCAGACTGGCTGTCTCCGGCCCTGAACTGGGAGCGATAACACTGCCCTGCCTGCAGGCGGCTGATCTTTGTTCTGGCAGCTCCCCATCCCTCCCCACTCCTGCTCTGTCTCTCAGTCTCTCAAAAATAAATAAATGTTAAAAAAATTGAAAATAAAAAGAACTCCTGAAACACACAATTCACAGAGGAATCTCAAATTCATTAGATGGCTACACAGTATAGGATTCCTTTCCTGGGCTATCTTTAAAAAGAAAAAAATCTAGGGATACAAGACAGAAGAGCTGTTGACAGCAACAGGTCGTGGGGAGAGGTTGTTTAGAAAAAGGACACGAAGAGGCACCTGAGGGGCTCAGCTGGGTGAGCTTCTGACTTTGGCTCAGGTCATGATCTCAAGGTCGGTGAATTCAAGTCCTTGTCAGGCTCTGTGCTGACAGCTCAGAGCCTGGAACCTTCTTAAGATTCTGTGTCTCCCTCTCTCTTTTCCCCTCCCCTGCTTGTGCTCCATTTCTCTCTCACACAAAAATAAATAAACATTAAAAAAAAAAGAAAGGGGACACAAAAAACTGGCCTATTTGAATTCACGTGTCCACAACATCTTTGCTTTCAACAAATGATGAGTTATTTTATGAGGCGATCACACAGAGCTTGGTTCCTGGCCCTCGGAGTAAGAATAAACTTCAGTTAGAAGGTACCTGCATCCTTAATGTACAGTACAGATGACATTCTGTGAACTGGGAAGGAAGCCTTGAGCGTGTGTTAGTTTTCTGCTGAATGTCTATGTATTCATGTATCTATATATGAGACGTAGGAGTGAAGGCAAAGGAGGGAAGTGAGAAAATGAGAAATCCCCTCCTTCTTCATTCCATCTGCCAGACTGATTTTTAAAAAATAATAATGCATTTATCTTTAGGTTTCATTTGCAACTATTTTTGTCACCAGGAACCCAAGAGTCTCTTCTAAATTGTTTCCGAAGTAAAAAGTAAAAATGCTTTATGGAGGTGTTAAAATATTACACCAGAGATATAAAATTAATTGTCCGGTTTTAGTATCTTGTGATGCCATTTTGTTATCCTTCATCAGAGTTAGAACTTGTAGCTAAACTAAAAACATTTCCATACAAAGAATCCTTAACTCACCCCCCTGTATATACCCGGGAAATATTCCTTCCTCTTTTCTTAAAATAATGCTCGTAGAAAGAAACTTCCAGATTGAAAATAGGGCATCCTAGATGATCCAAGAAGGAGGCTGGATCACAGTGACCCCCAGGAATTCATAGCAGTCAGTCGGGGGGCTGATTCCGAGTCCATCTCACTGGCAACCTAGATCCTGAACCAGAACACAGACCTGGCTGACTCGTAGATGACTTCAAAGTTGGGGATACACAGGAGCCCAGGAAACAGCAGCATTCATTTAATTTGAAAAATTAGAAAAGCAACCAGAAACACAGTAAAGAACATGAAAGTGGAACAGAATATATGATCTTTTGATGAAAATCCAATTATTCCTTAAATACATATTCGATGGGTCTCAACGATGTACAACATATTGTGCTAGATTCTACAAACTGCAACCTGGAAGCACTTATAAAACAGACAGATGCAGAAGGTGATAAAATGCATCCTCCTAACTGATGAAACAGAGGCAGTGGAAGGAGAAGGGGTATTTTTCTAGTAAGATGCCCAAGTTAGGTGTCAGAGAGAATAAGATCAGACATGAGCACAGGCAGTAAACGTGGGTAGAACAGTGGGTATACAGAGAGGAGGGGACAGTTTTCCAGGTCCTTAGACGTCTTATCAAAACAAGAATGGGGACACCAGGGAAAAGAATGAAAACACAGATATTAAAGTGGATTACCGGTAGCTTAGAGACAGGAACATCGGTTTAAGATTCCCCAACTGGGTTCTAGTTCTGAGCCTCTCCTTGGCTGCCATGTCAGTCAGTGTGGCCCCATCCCCTGTCCCGGCGGAGACCAGACCCTCCAGAAGAGGAGGGAGAGGATACCAGGATGAGCGTGGGCAGGGCCCTGGAACTGAAGGAATGTTCTGGAGAAGACACTCCTGCTGATCAACAAAGGAACATCCCCGTGACAGAAGTTGTCTTTGTTTTGTGCCTTTCCCTTTTTTTTTTCATTAAACTTTTAGGTTTTGGATACATGTAGATTTGCACGCAGCTGTGAAACACTCATACAAAGTGGTCCTACGTGCCGTTTACCCAGCTTACATGAATGAAGACATTTTGAAAAACTCTGGTGAAAGATCACAACCAAGACAGCATTTATACAGACATTCGCAACATTTGCGTCACCAGAAAAACTTCCTGTTACCTTTTTACGGCCAATTACCTCGTGTTACCACCCTGGCAACCACTAACCTGCACCCCACTTCCGAGTTCTGTCACTTCAAAAATTTTACATCATTAGAACCATGTACTAATGTAACCTTTTGAAATGACATTTCTTTTGCTCTGCCTTTTTTCTTGGAGATTCATCCAAATTGTTACATGTATCAATAATCCATTCATTGTTAATGATGACTTGTGTTTCATAGTAAAGATCCAAGATGTTTCTTTAACCATTGAAGGACTTTTGGGCTGTTTCCAGTTTCTGAGTGTATTATGCAGAGAGCCACTATAAATATTTGTGTGCAGATTTTTATGTGACGTAAGTCTTCGTTTTTCTAAGATAAAGGCCCAAGAGTGCAATTATAGGGTTATATGGTAATTGCAAGTTTTGTTCTATAAGAAAATGGCAAACTGTTTTCAGGCATGGCTGTATGGTTTAACTTTCCCACCAGTGACATAAGAGTGGACAGATTTTTTTGCATCCTTGCCAGAAATTGGCATTTTCACAGGATTTTTTTTTTGTTTTAGCCATTCTTTCAGAAGTATGATAACATCTCATTGTGATTTCAATTAGCATGTCCCTGATGGTTAATGATGTGAAACATCTTTTTATATGCTATTTGCCATCTGTGTATCCTCTTCGGAGGATGTACACCCACTTCATCCTTCATTTTCAAGAGTGTTTTAGCTATTCTAGGACCTTGGCTTCTCTGTATAAATGTTATCATAAGTTTGTCTGTGTCTATAAGGATCCTTGCTGGGAGTTTGACAGGATTGAATTAACACTAAACTGACTTGAGGAAAATTTACATCCTTATTATGTTGAGTCTTCCAATCCATTGATATGGTATGTTTCTCCATTTATTTAGATGCATTTGGATTCCTTCCATTAGCATTTTGCCACATTCAACATACAGATCTACTTGTTTTGTTCCATGTGTGCTTATTTCATTAGCTCTGAAGAAATCGTGAATGGTGGTGTGTTTTCAACTCGGTATTCACATGTTCATTGTTAGTCCACAGAAATGCAATTGATTTTTACATACTGCTCTGGTATCTGGTGACCTTGCTAAATTCATGTATCAGTATTAGGACATTTAAAAAAAATTTGTAGATTCCTTGAGATTTTCTACACAGACAATTCTGTCACCTACAAAAAGCAGAGGATCTTTTTTCCAATTTGTATTCCTTTTACTTCCTTTCTTGCCTTGTTATGCTTTCTAGAATTTCTAACACTATCTTTAACAAGAACAGTGAGAGAATGTGTCTGTTTCTGATCGTCAGGAGAAAACATCAATCTTCTTTCAATAATTATGCTGTTACTGCAGGGCTCTCTGTGCATGTTCTTTACCAATTTGAGGTAACTCCACCTTTGTTCCTAAGCGACTGTGAGTTGTTATCACAATGAATATTGGATTTTTTCAAATATTGTGTGGGTGTGTCCGTTGATACAGTCATGTGATTGTTGGGCTGGTGGATTACACTGACTGATTCTGGGATGTTGAGCCAGCCTTGCAGCTGGAACAAATACCACTTCGTTATCATGTAGAATTGTTTTATACACACATTGCTTAGTCCGGCAACTGTATTGGGAGTTCTGTGTCCGAATGCATGAGAAATATTGGTCTGTTTACCTTGTCTGGTACTTTTTGGTGCTCTTTTTGTTGGAAGGCAACACCGACATCCTAAAATGAGTTGGCAAGTGTCCTTTTCCTGTCTTCAGGAGCATATCATGTAAAATTCATGTTAAACATTGTTCATTTTTGGTAGACTTCTTCAGGGAAACTAGTGGGGCTCAAGAATTCTTTTTAAGGGGTTTTGGTTATGAATTTCATTTCCTTATTAGTTTCTAGCAGATTCAAATGATCCCTTTCAGATTTGGTGATTCATGGTAGTAGTTTGTCCTTTGTGAGGAGCTGGATTTACGTGCATTGGGCATGAGGAGTACCCCTCTTCACTCTGCTGTCTCATGGAATGATCTCCCTGAAATCAGTAATTTGCATCTTCTCTCTTCTTTCACTAGTTTCCGCCGGTTTGCCTATTTTGTGGCTATTTTTAAAGAATCAGCTTTTATTTCACTAATTTATTCTTATTTCCTAGTTTTGATTTCATTCCTTTCTGCTTTTATCTTTATTATTTCCTTCCTTCTACATGCTTCAGAATTACAGTAAAACCTTGGATTGTGAGTAATTTGTTCTGCGAGTGAGACTAACAAACATCTCCAATAAATTTTAACTTGAGAAAAGAGCAACGTCTTGCAATACGAGGAGTACAAGATGCCGAACGTCACGTGATCACAACTAAGCCAATGGTTATGAAATGAAATTTGCTTTGATATTCAAGTGCTTTGGATTACAAGCATGTTTCCAGATTGAACTCTGCCCCCAGACCAAGGTTTTACCGTATTATGTTCTTTCTTTTATAGTGTCAGGAACTTAGATGACTGGCTGATACTGTTTTTTTTTTCCCAAGGAAAGCATGCTGTGTTGTACCTGTTTCCCTCCCTCTACTTTACTGTACTCACATATTTCAAATACGTATTTCATTTTCTTTCAGATCCATTTTTTAAATTTCCTTTGAGACTTCCTCTTTGACTCGTGTATTATTTACATATGTTGTTTCCTTTCCAAGTTTTTGAGTTTTTGTGGATTTTTTGGTTGTTGATTTCTGATTTGATCCAAATACGATTAGAAATATATTCTGTGCAATGTATGATATGTATGATATCAATCCTTTTGAGTTTATTGGTTTTTTTTTTTTAATTTCCCAGGGTATGAGCCATCCTGGTAAGTGTTGGGCACTTGAAAAAAAATACACACACACAGCTGTGATGGGGGGGGGGGGGGTTTCTGTATGTGTCCATTAGGTTCTTTGAGTAAGTGTGTTGTTCGATTTTCCTATATCCTCACTGCTCAATATTTCAATTAGTTGCTTTGAATAGATTGAATGAATCTCTACTCATGATTGCGGATATGTTTATTTCTCTTTTCTGCTCCATCGGTGTTTCCTTCTTTATTTTGAGACTTTGTTATTGGTGCCTACATAATTAGGTTCCTCATGGGTTTATCTATCTACCTATACATTCAGCATGCAGTGCACCAAATCTCATTAGTATTTTTATTCGTTCTGAAATCTTACTTAATTGATATTAACATCACCATTTTGACTTGTTTTTTGTTCAGTGTATCCATGGCGTTTGTTTTTCCATCCTTTTACTTTCAACCTAACAATGGCTTTGTACTTAAAGTGAGTTATGCGGGTTTGCTTGTTTGCCGGTTTGGTTTGTTTGGTTTTGTTTTTGTAGACAACGTACTGCGGAACCTTTTTATATACTCAATCAGTTCTTAATTGGTATATTTATCCTGGCCACTCAGAGTAATAACTGATATGTCATAACTTCAGTCTGCCATTTTATTCATGTTTCCTTTTTGTGACCTCTGCCTCTATTTCTCTCTTCTTACCTTTCTGTGGGTTACCTGACACTTCACAGTAGTCTGCCTGCATTCTCTTGTAGTGTTTTTGTATGTGTGCCTTTGAATACTTTTTGTAGAGGGTACTCTAAATATTACTGTATATCTATATCTACACACACACACACACACACACACACTAACACTGGAGTCAGTATATTACTACTTTCAGTGAAGTATAGAAACCTTATTTCCATTCAAGTCCCTTAACTCTCCAAAGCTTTTAAATATAATCATCTGCAGTCCTTCCACGTTCATTGAGCACCACACCAAATGATACAAATTTTGCTTCAACCATCAATATGAGTTAAGGAACGCATGTGAAGGGATTTCTTTTGTATTTATCTCTACTTTTGCCCATGCTAATGTTTTTCTTTCCAATCTGAAGTTACAGGACTTTTTCTGTGATGGTATCATTCTGTTCAGAGAACCTTCTTCTGGCCATTCCTCACCATAGGTTGGCCAGCAACAGTGTCTCTTAGTTTTCCCTCATCTGAGACAGTCTTTACTTCCCTTCAATTCCTAAGGAACATTCCCACCGGAAGCAGAATGCATGAAGAATATTCTCACCAGATGCAGAATGCTTGATTAACGGTCCTTTTCCTTCAGGACTTGAAAACTGCCATCTCCTTCCCACATCCATGATTTGGGATGAGAAATCTGCTGACTTTTGCATTCGTGTCCCCATATAGGTGAAAACTCATTTTTCTCTGTTGTCAAGAGTTTTTCTTTGCTTTCACTTACAGGATATCAATTGTGATGTCTCTCTTTGTCATTCTTAGGGCCATCCCAGCTGAGTTTTACTCCCTTTCTTGGATCTGTAGGTTTATGGCTTTCCAAACCAGGGGAAATTTTAGCCACTACTTCTGAAGATACTTTTTCAGTTCTGCTCTCTCGTCTCTTTGTCTGGGCCTCTGATCACACAGGCGTTCGTTCTGGCTACTGTCCCACAAACACACAGCAGTGTTTTCATTTGTTTTCAGGCTGCCGTGTCTCTGTTCAGACTGGGTGGATCGACTGGGTCTGTCGTTCTGCCGTCTCCACTCAACCCTTGAGACCATCAGGCTGAATTTTATTTTGGTGCTTGTATTTTTCAGTTCTATAATTACATTTACGTCTTCTTCATAGCTTCTATTTCTTTGCTAAGATTTCCCATAATTACTTGTTACACATTTTGGACATTATATTAAGACATTCTGGAAGCACCTGGGTGGCTTAGTCAGTTAAGCGTCTGACTCTTGGTTCCAGCTCAGGTCATGATCTCACAGTTGATGGGATTGAGCTCCCTCAGGCTCTGTGCTCTGCATGGAGCCTGCTTGGGATTCTCTCTCTCTCTCTCTCTCTCTCTCTCTCTCTCTCTAGCAATAATTAAATAAATTTAACAAAAAAAGACACCCTGTGTCCCATAAGCCAATATTTTAAGCAGCAGTCTGGTTAGGTGCATTAGATTTAGCTTTCCACTGGCCCTTGTGGAAAGCACCCCCTGGAAAGAGGGTCACTGAGTTCCATTGCCCCAGTTCAGATGGTGGGGTGGACGGTCAGCTTCTCTCCTTGGGCTCCCAGATGCTGGAGACAAACAGGGGAGGGAGGTCAACTGCCCCTCCTGCCTAGCCCCTCCTGTCCTGCCTCTCTGGTTTAGGGCCGGAGCAGAAGCTCAGGCTGTCACTAGAGCTGACAGCTGACGAGGGAGATCTGGGGGGTAAACTGGCTTTGTTCCCCATGGCCCCATTCTGCCCTGTCCCTGCCCGGTGTACCTGGAGGTTCTGCTCCCATGGGCTCTGTTTGCAGCAGTAGAGGGAGAGAGCAGAGTGCTTACCAGCCCCTACTTGGACGACCTCATCAGTCTATTTAATAGCAGATGAGAGGGGAGACTCAGCTCTCCAATGGTCCCTAAAGTCTCCAGAGAATAGGGGTGTGGGGCTATGAGTCCTCGTGGGGAGTAATCCTGCCTCACGTGGCCTTGCTAGATCTCCTTGCCGGTGGGATGCGGCTTATGTGCGGACTGGCCGACACCACCTGTCCCCATCACGGGGGGGATGGATGAACAGCTCCCTGCTCCACCCCTTGGACATCTGACAAAGGCATCAGCCCACCACCTGCTTCCATGAGACCCCACTGGGGTAGAGGATAATCAACCTTCTGAAAGATGAATTCTGTGAAACCGTGAAGCTAAAGATGGCTTTTTTGTTGGTGTTTAGCTGGAGGTGGGTGGGTCCTGCGGACAAACTTCCTGTCATGAGGCAGTTCTCTGCTCTGTCCTTTAGCTCACGGTGGGAAGAACAGAGATTTCTCGGGGCTTTATTGCCCCCACCTTTTGGTGGGTCAAGGTCAAAAGATTCTCCGGGACCTTGTCGGGGACACACTGGAGGCAATACAGAAACTGAGGCACCCCACAGCTGGGTTCTTCTTCAGAGTCCAGAGTGCTAACCATTACACCATGGAACCCACTGCTGGGTTCTTCTTCAAGTCCAGATTTCTCTAGGTGTCCCCTTCTCTGCACCTTCTGGAGCCTGCTTTTGCTTGCTGTTGTGTTAAATCTAGGGTTGTGTAGCTGTAAGATAAGGGGGCTGTGAGCAGTGACACTTGTCCAACTAGTGAAATGGGAAATGGTTTGTGTGTGTGTGTGTGTGTGTGTGTGTGTGTGTGTGTGTTTATCAAGTCTGCCACGTAGAGAAAGGACATCCTTCTTTTTACCTCAGAATGGAAAGGAATCCACCATAACTAGAAGCTCATTCCTATGAAAAAGAAAAAAGGTGGTTAGTTAACTCCTGGAGCTGATCATTAATGAGAACATGAGAGAGAGAAGAGAGAGCATGGCTAGAGCAATGGCTATTGCTCCCTCTTCCGTTTGGATCACCTTTCCTCAGCTAACTACTAACACACACTTTCAGTCATTGTAACAGAGAAGGAGTGATGCTAGTACTTTCTGAATACAGCTGAAATTCACAGAACAGAGTGACTCACAGATGGGGTAAGCCACCTACAATGTATACTTGATATTAAAATTAAAAAGGCTAATTCTGTTACTCAAGGTCAAATTTAACTCTTTATCTCTTAGCAGTCTTATTTCTCTCTTTGCTCTCTGAGTTCTTGAACAATCATTTAGGGCATTTGGAATACTTCTTTCATCCCATTTCTATTTCCTTTGCCCTGATTCTCCAGGGTCTAACCCTAATCAAGCAGCAAATGCTATCCTCCATCCCCCTAATTGGTGCAGGTCATGGGTCAGGACCCCCTTGGGCTCCCTGTCTCCCAGATCCCCTAACCTCTCCCTTCCCTCTGGGACCAGAGCTGGGACTCTCCATCTGTGCCTGGGGCCGTGGGCGTTGGCTGGAGCCCAGTTGTGTGAAGATATAACCCACGTTCTCCTTTCAACAGTACGCTCGTTGGTAATAATGAACTTTTGATCCCAAGGTGTCTCTCTCTTCTGTTCTATATTTCAACTGTGTCCAAACTCAGAAGGGAAAGATGATTATTAGTTACCATTCTCCCTTTTCAATACATTAGTTCTCTGTCCAAGACGGTTGATAAATCGGAGCAACCTCGCACCCGTGCTGAGACAACACACAGCGATGTATTACAGATTCTTAAGAGGAAGATTGCACTTGCTGGTGAACAGTATGTGGGGCATTCTTCTTCCAATCCATGATTCTCTCAGGAAAAACAAAGGACACATGATTAGAAAGGTTGCTGATGGAGAACGTGTCTTGTTTTTGAAGCACTACATTTTTTTAAACTTTCTTACATAATGCAAACACAACACACATTTCTTTATTCTTCTTTTACATTCTATAGTGGATAAACAATATGAAAATACAGAGAAACTTGGAAGATTACTCTAAGATTTCATCACTTTAACACCATAATTATTTCTCATATGCTTCTTTTGTTTATCTGTGTACATGGTTGTCTAGATTCTTCCAGGAAAAACAATTGAGGGTTCAGAAACAATATAACCAGTCTGAGAATGATGACCCCCAGAGAATCCTAATAACCCAGAGCACACCACAAAGTAGAATTTCCAGCAATTATGTAACAGCAGTGCACACTATAAAAATAATTCCATGCCCTAGAGTCACGCTGACTAATTGTGAGTTGAAAAGTATAACCAGGACAGCGATAGAGTAAATATTGTCACATCCCATTGGGAATATCAGCATTATTTTAGTTCTTGAATTTTAATTGCACTATGGTTGGTGTGTCAGAAAAAGTCCAGTTTCTGTAAACATCCCCTGCTAGTCTGAATTTTGGAGACTTCTTTCATCTCATGAAGCATGTGGCTCAGGGGGCAGCCGGTAGCCTTGCCCGCATGGGTGAGGGAGGGGTTTGGTCATCTGTCTGTGACAACACCTCTTTCGTGGGCAGACACATGGTCCCAGGAGAGGTAGGTACAGTGTGCTTGGGCCACTCTGTTCCCACAGTCATACCTGTTATAAAAAACATAACATCAGGGGTCAGGGGAGAAGGAGGGCATAGACAGCTGGTTAGTGCTTTAGGCATAATGAAGACTCATGCGTTTGTTAGAGACAGGAGACTCTGACTCAGGGACATAAAGTAGACAGAGCGGATCTATGCCCTACATTTTCCAGAATCCCCTCCCTGGCCTGGCTCTGGGTTAGAGGCAAGCAATGAAAGCAAAAGTGGAAAGGAAGAATGAAGATGGCGCAGCATTCTTGCAGGGTCGAGTCACCGCAGGTGGATAACGGACGTGAGGTGTGAGCTTCTGATAGGTGTTCGGGGTGAGGAATGCCACGTGGTCCAGGATCAGAGCTGCTCTGCCTTTCCAGCTGTGCAGGCCTCCTTTTCCTGGTGCTAAAATCCCACCACTGCTGGGCCAGAACACTACCCACTGAAGATTATTTCTGAAACGTGTACCCAGCAGGCAGTTCAAGATGACAGAAAGGTTTACTGAGCTTTTCATTGCATGATGATGTTGCATTGTTCTGAAAGAATGCGCGGTTGGATAATGGTTGAAAGCTTTTTATTTAAATTCATTCTTCTCCAAATAATGGAAGCCATTCAGTGGAAAACCTCGGTGGGAGCTCAGGAGTTAACACATCACTGGGACCCTCACGCTGTGTTTCTCTTCTCCTCTGGTTCCATTTGTCGTGCGGAACATGTTTGCGTATTCTCTGCTGCGGCTGCCTCCTCCCTGGCTGCCCAAACGTCTCCACTCCCATCACGCCGATAGAAATTAGGAACACAAGTCCATCGTGGCATGTTGTCAGTGTTGGAATCTCAACACTACGGAAACCAAAATTCTGGGCAGACAAAGCTCAAGGAGCTTACATGACATTGCTTACGGTTTACCTACTGCCCTTCGTGAGAACGCCTGTATGCATTTTGTGCAGAAATACCAGCGTGTTTTGTTTCTGGCGCTGGACCAGACCTCACTGGGGGCGATAATCAATGTACGTTATGTGCTCTGTACTTCCTCTCTATGATCTGAAAAACTCAGAATCCAAGAGCTATGAGACCCAAGGGTTTTGATTTCTTAGATAGGGACAAAGTAGAATGAATATAGCGGTGTTTACATGAGGGTCGGTTAAGCATTATTACTTTTTCATAATATTATAAAAGTATGGTTGTGTAGCCACCATAAGGCTCAGCGTACAGAGCTGTTCCATCATGGCGGCCGTATTTGGTGGTTTTCTTTCATAACCACATCACCTCACACACAGATAATTTTATTTCAAAGTTATATAAATGAGATCACACAGTAAGCAATCTCTGTGGAGTGGATTTTTCATCCACCGTAATTCCCAGGAGAGCCATCCAGGTTGTCGCGTGGACCGGTGGTCTTCTCCTTCTTACTGTTGAGTAGCGTTCCCACGTATGGATAGATGACGGTCTGGTTAACCATTCACCTGGTGAAGAACGTTCTGGCTGTTTATAGCATTGGGCTGTTATGAATAAAAGTGCTCTGAACATTCACAGGTAGATTCCTTTGTGAATGTACATTTCCTTTTATCTGGGATGAAGACTCCAAGAATGCAATGTATGATAATTGCATGTTTAAAAACATGCAGTTTCCTGTGTGGCTGCTCCATTTTACATCCCCACCAACATGTGTGAATGATCCAGTCTCTCTGCTTCCTAGCCAACATTTGGTGTGGTTAAAATTATTTATTTTAACCATTCTGATAGCTGTGCAGTGATATCTCATTGCGGCTTTAATTTGCATTTCCTCCCAGCTAATGATGATGATCATCTTTTAATGTGCCTATGTGCCATCTGTGTATCCTCTTTAGTGAAATGTCTGAGTCTTTTGTACAGGCTCTAATTAGATTGATTGGAATTTTTCTTTTCTGTTGAGTTTTGAGAGTTCTATTTTCTGGGTACTAATCCTTTGTCAGATACGAGGTTTGCAGTACGAGCTTTGGTTTCTCTAAGTCTGGAGCTTACCTTGTTACTCCTCCCACCTGGGCTTTCACAGAGCACAAGACCTTTAAACTTGGGGAGGTTCGACTTGCTAACTTTTCTGTTAATGGGTTGTGTGTGTGTGCGTGTGTGTGTGTGTGTGTGTCTTAAGTCTAAGAATTCATTGTCTAGCCCAAATCCTAAAGATTTTCTATAATTTTTTAATAAAACACGTACACTTTCATGTTTTACACTGAAGTGCATGACTCATTTCAGTTCCTGTTCACATGTTGTGTACAGTTCGTGTCGTGATTTGTTCTTTGGCCAACGGACATCCCATTGCTCCAGTTCCATGTATTGAAAAGACCATATTTCTAACATTGAAAAGCTTTGGTCCTTTGTCAAAAGCCAGTTGAGCGTAGTGGTTGAAATCGATGTGCAGATTCTACGTTCTGCTAAACTAATGAGTGCCTATCATCGTTCCTCCAACAGCACACTGTCTTCACGACCACAGGCATGCAGTCAGCCCTCAGACCAGAGGAGATATCACTCCCACATCACTCTTTATTTTCAAAATTGTTTTAATCATTTTAGGGCCTGTTTCTTTCCATCAGTTATAGAATGAGCTTGTCCATGGGCACCCGGTTGAGAGACCGACTTCAGCTCAGGTCATGATCTTGCGGTTCGTGGATTCGAGCCCCATGTCAGGCACTGTGCTGACCGCTCAGAGTCTGGAGCCTGCTTCGGATTCTGTCTCCTCTCTCTGCCCTCTCCCTGCACACACACACACACACACACACACACACACACACACCACTCTCTCTTTCAAAAATAAATAAACATTAAAAAATGTTTTTAAGAAAAGGATGAACTTGTCCGTGTGTCTCAGGAAACTTGCTGAAATTTTGACGGAATTGCATTAAACTTATAGATCACTTTGGGGAGAACAGGTACCTTTAAAATATGGATTTTTCTAATTCGTGAACATTGTATTTCTCTTTATTTTGACATTTTCAGTGGACAGATGCTGCACAGGCCTTGCCACGTGTATGCCTAAGTATTGCGTTCTCTTTGAATTATACCTGATACTGCTTTTTTACATTTTTTTAATGTTTACTTATTTTTAAGAGAGAGAGACTAAGTGTGAGTGGGGGAGGGACAGAAGGACACAGAATCCAAAACAGGCTCCAGGCTCTAAGCTGTCAGCACAGAGCCCAATGCAGGGCTCAAACTCACAAACTGCAAGATCATGACTCGAGCCAAAGTTGGCCACTACACCGACTGAGCCACCATTACCTTGTTCTTGATATTAGGGGGAAAGCATGTGGTTTTTCACCATTAAATATGATGTTATCTGTGAGGGTTTTGTAGATGCTCATTATCCAGTTGAATTAATTTCCTCCTTTGGTAACCTGCTGACAGTTTTTACCATGAATGAGTGTTGGATTTTGTCAAATGCTTCTGCTTTGTCGATGGATATGATTACACAATTTTTCTTTTTCAGTTGTTAATGTGGTAGATTACAGTGATTGGTTTTCAAGTATGGAACCAGCCTTGTATAACTAGAATAAATCTCATTGGGTCATGGTATATAATCTCTCTCTCTCTCTCTCTCTCTCTCTCTCTCTCTCTCTCTGTGTCTCTGTCTGGTTCTGGTCATGGTAATTCTGGCTTTATCACATCAGTTGGGAAGTGTAACCTCTTCTGTTTTGTGGAATAGAACTGGTATTAATTCTTTAGATATTTAGTAGAATTTTTAATGAAGTCATCAGGGTCTAGAGATTTCTTTGCCGGGAGTTTTATTCTATAATTTCTATGTCTTATATGGTTATAGGACTATTTAGGTGATATATTTCATCTTGGTTGCATTTTGGAATTTGGTATTTCAAGGAATTGGTCTTTTTTTTTTTAATTGTAGAATATGAGTGTAGATTTGCTCATACCATTCTGTTCTTACCTTTCCAAAGGCAGAATCTGTGGTCATACTCCCTATTTCATTCCTGACACTGATGATGTATTTCTTCGCTTTTGGTTTTCATCAGTCTTGCTAGAGGTTTACCAGTTTTATGGATTTTTTTAAAACAATTTTTTGTTTCATTGATTTTTTCTATGTTCTATTTTCAATTTCATTAATTTCTGTTTTTATCTCTATTATATCTTTTCTTCTGCTAAGTTGGGTTAATTTTGTTCTCCTTTGAGTTTATTGAGGCAGGAACTAGGATTATTAATTTATTTCTTTCCTCATATGAGCACTATTGCTATGAATTTCCCCTCAGAAGTGCTTCACACACATGCCATCTACTTCATGTGTTGTGTTTTCATTTTCAAACAGTTCTGTGTATTTTTGTTTCACTTGAGACTTGTTCTTAGCGCCTATGATATTTAAAAGTGTTTTGCTTAGTTTCCACTTATTTATGCAAATGTTGATGCAGTGAATGCTGAGTGTATTCTAGTTAAACAATGCAGGAAGGTGCAATAACCACAATTTCTCACAGGTCACACGGCTCACAGTAAATGATATTCGTCTGTTCCTTGTATACATACATGCAACATGTCTAAACACAGATGGGATCATACTACATGCTTTTTCCACGATCTGCTTTTTTTTTTTTTTATATAACACTGTGTCTTTGAAACCACATTGTATCATATCTTGGCTGCCACTTTAACGACAACATAAACACTTCATGTTTGAATTCAGTATGATTTGAACACATTCTATCAATAGATGTTTAGACTGTTTCAAAATATTTAAATTACAAACTGGGCTTTTGTAAGCATACTTGAACGGTGGAGCTTTATCATAACTGTGCATTCAATGCATTTTATGGTAGCTCTGTACCCTCAGCGAAAGGAGGGGAGGGAAACAGTGGAGAACCAGACGGGCTTTGGGAAATCCTGACCACCGGTCCACTGGCTAAATGCATGCCCTTGATGCAAACAGGAAGGTTGGATGAACTAGTCCTTCCTCTGTCTCAGAGTCTGCAGGTGCGTCCCGAATCTGGGCCATCCCCCCTCACTGCGTGGATGAGGTATGGGAAGCCTGGACACCCGCTGCCCGCACTATATACAAGGCAAATAGAAAGCGTAATGTTTGGAGAAAAACTCGGCATGATTCCCCCAGTTCTCATAATGTCACAGAGTGGCATGTGGGGACCTGGCAGCTGGTCACACCTGAGATGGGGCTGCAGAAACGACCCCCCCCGCCCCGTGTTGTTATATGTTCGCCATGACGTCGGGTGGGGGCCTCTGGCTGGAGGTGCCTTGCTGGCCTGAAGCCTTACCAGGAAATACACATCGGAGACTCTGACCTGCGGTCTGCTGAGCCGGCCCTGGGCCCGCTTCGTGTGGGCTCAGAGGCCGTGTTTAGGGCTGCCTTTTAACGACCTCGGTGCAGCAACAATCGTTGGGTATCTGCAGTTTAATAGTTTTAAGAAGTAAGTTTTTCTCCAGATATCTTTGCTCAACATACTGAGTCTGGACCCAAATTCATGAGAAAACAAGATGTGTGGTTTTCTTCAAGATATATTTCCAAAAGTAAAGTTGTTAGGTCTAAAGTTTATATATATGGTGATTACCACATTTACTGCACATATAAAATGTTTACTATATAAATTAATTGCATAATAATTAATATATAAATTAATAATATAATAAATAACATATAACAAGAATTGTATATAATACTATAATAATTAATATAAATTAATTAATTTATAAATAATATATGTCAAATATGTGTATGCACCTATTCATTTATCACATACTATATATACATATACATATATGCCAATTTTGAAAAATAGTATCATTTCTGGCCATTCTAACAGGCCAGAATTAACTAATTTGTGTTTTAAAATTTATTTGGATATAAGTTATCTTTGTGTGTATTTATTTGACATTTTGTACTCCTTGTATAAATGATCTATTCACACATTTTATCTGTATTTCTCTTGAGATTTTGTCATACTTGTAAAGACTTACAAAGATTTTTAAAATATATGTCTGTATAAGATAGGGATCCAGTTGTATTTTTTTCGGCAGTTGTAGATTTAGTTACTCGAAAATCATATTAGATTTTCCATCTACCTCCCTCACTGATTTCAATGTCAATAAAGTCATACACTAATTTTTGTTTTCTATTTTGTATGTGTTTGTAGATACTCTATTACAGTGATGTATTTGTCTGGAATCAATAACTGTTTTTTAATTATATTTTTAAATTATAATTACCTTTTAGTATATTTTTCTACTGGAAAAGCAATTTTTTGCCTCATTTTCTTTGAAAATATTTTCTTAAATAAATATGTGCACTTATTTTTCTATGTAACTTTTTTTAATGTTTACTTATTTCTGAGAGAGAGAGCACGTGAACAGAAGATGGGCAGAGAGAGCGGGAGACAGATCCGAAATAGGCTCTGTGCTGGGAGATCACGACCTGAGCCAAAATCAAGATTTAGATGCTTAACCGACTGAGCCACCCAGGCACCCCAATTATATTCCTTTTTATTGGGGATACTTGTAATCTTTTCTTGTTCACACTTTATTTTCTGTAGGCATATAGTACAAACGTTTTTGAGATTTAGGGAATTTCCATCTCTGTGTTCATTCACTCATTATTTTCATAATGATTTATTCCTTTGCCTCCAACATTGAACCTCCTGAGACAAATCTCTTCCCCATGTATGTATGTGTACACAGATCATTACGTGATGAACCCTTAGGAGCATTAAAAACGTAAAGTTAGGGGACGCCTGGGTGGCTCAGTCAGTTAAGCCTGACTTTGACTTCAGCTCAGGTCATGATCTCATGATTCGTGGGTTCGAGCCCCACGTCAGGCTCCATGTTGACAGCTCAGAACCTGGAGCTGCTTCAGATTCTGTGTCTCCCTCTCTCTCTGCCCCTCCCCTGCTTGTACTCTGTCTCTCTCTCACTCAAACTTAATAAAACATTAAAAAAAAATTTTAAAGGGTAGTGTCTCTTGACCCTACTTTCCATCTATGATGGTGGTATTGCCATCTGACTATCACACATGCCAGTTTCCAGGAATTGTCAGTGACATTTCACTCATTCAAGAAGAGTAAAGTCACACTGGGTTAGCCTGTACATACCTGTAGGTGAATGTGTGTTTGTGTATGCAGATGTCCACAGAGAGAAAGGACACACATCACATCTGTGATGCTGATTTGCTTCCCCTAGGGAGAGAATTTGGATGGCAGACAAAACCAGAAGGATTTTAAAGTGTGTCTATTATAACACATTCCTTTAATAAAGTAACAATCTAAGGTGCATAATTAAAATAAAATAAAAAACAATCGAAGACAAACAATTCTGGATGGGAGGCTAAGGATGTGGTGATCATGGTCTCCGTACTTTCATCTGTATTAAGATGTTTCTAAACAAACACTCCAGATCAAAGAGCACAGCAGAGTGTGGATAAAAAATAGGAATATTAACAACAAATCGGTCTGCGGATGAAAGCCAGGACCGGGACCCGGGGCTGACATCATCAAAACGTGAATGTGTCACATGGCTTCACTTTCACAGGGTCCTCAACAGGTGTAGCCCCTCCTGGAATTCCTCATCCCAGATTTCTCTAAAGGACGCTTCGCTGCCAACCTTGACACATGCAAATTCCAGCTAACTAATTCACTCCAGCTGCTCCCAGAGTTCACCTGTCACCCGCCATCGACACCCACGCAGGGCTGGGTGTCGTCTATGAGGCAGTGGTTCATTCAGCGGGTCTTTCTTGTGCAAAGCATCAATTACAAGGGCTTCCTCATCGCACCTAGTGCAGAGACAACAACATCTCTAAGCAAATTCTGTGGGGTTCGGAGCTTGTTTCCCGAGGACAGCTGCCAGAATGAGTGTGAAGGACTCCCCAGACCTTCCTTCTCTCAACAGCATCAACGAGAACTCGTGGAAAATATGCTTTACAAATGGTTCCAAGTCTCTGGAAACTGTCCTCAGGTCAACACCAAATGCAGAAACCCCACATTTATTCAAGAGCATCTGCTAGATCTCAGGAGACACAGCAAGGTCTGTGACACTTTAGTGATGACTCTTCCCTCCCTCTCAGGCCCCAGTTGAGCTGAGCGCTGGAAGCTCCTCCCCGAGCAGGTGTGGCCCGGAAGGTGGGGCTCCTTCACCCCCTCATTTCCGGCCAACGGCTGCAGCGCCTTGCAGGCCAACTGCACTTCCCCTTCCCTTCAGCTCTGGGTCTTGGAGGCTAAACTCCAAGCAAGCGTGGCTGAGAGCTCAAGGCTTCCGTCCTTCACACAGCCCCACACAACAAGATACTCAACACTATTTGTCATCTGGGAAGCCCAAATTGAAACAGCAAAAGGAAAGGCCTACACAGCTATGGCCAAAATTTAGAGCACTGACGTCACCACATGTTGGCGAGGAAGAGGAGGACTCGGAACTCTCGTTGGCTGATGGAGGGAACGCAAAACAGAGCAGCTCCGTGGTCAGTTTCTTACAAAATTAAATGTCCCCTCATCGTGCAGTCTGGACTCATGCTCCCTGGCATTTACCCAAAGGAGCTGGAGACGGATATCCACACACAAACACGCATACAGATGTTTTAGCAGCTTTATGCATAGCTGCCCAAACTTGGAAGCAACCAGATGTTCTTCGTAGCTGAATAGATAATGACATTGTGGCACAGCTAAACAATGAAATATCATCCAATGCTGAGAAGAAATGGAAAGATGTGGAGAAACCTCAAATGCATATCACTGAGTAAACTAACCCAATCTAAAAATGCTACATACTGTGTGATTACAAATATATGATATTCTGGAAATGGAATAACTTTGAAGTCAGAAAAAAAAAAGCTACTAGTTGCCAGGGGTTGGACAGGAGGGATAAATAGGCCAAACAGAGAATGTTTAGGGTAGTAAAACTCCTCTATATGATGCTATAATGAGAGAGGCATGATCCTATACAATTGTCCAAACCCATAGAATATATAACATCAAGAGGGAACCCTAATGGAGCTCCTGGGGGGCTCAGTTGATTGAGCGTCTGACTTTGGCTCACGTGATGATCTTGTGGTTCATGAGTTTGAGCTTCGCTTTGGGCTCTGTGCTGACAGCTCAGAGCCTAGTGCCCAGTTTGGATTCTGTGTCTCCCTCTCGCTGCCCATTCCCTGCTTGCACTCTGTCTCTCTCTTTCAAAAATAAACATGAAAAAAAAAAAGGGAACCATAATGTAAACTATTGATTTTGAGTCAATGCAAGGCTCAACAGTTGTAACAGACATACCACTCTGTTGGGAGATGCTGATCATGGAGGAGGCTGTGCATAGCTTTGAAGAGAGGGAACAGGAGGTTAAAAAAGAATCTGTAATTTTCTCTCAGTTTTTTGCTGTGAACCCAAAACTGCTTTATTTTTTTAAATTTTTTTCCATAACATTTTATTGTCAAATTGTTTTCCATACAATACCCAGTTCTCTTCCCCATAAGTGCCCTCCTCCATCACCACCACCTCTTTTCCCCCCACCCCCTTCCCCTTCAAGAGAGAGGAATGCAAAACTTGAGAGACTATTGAATGCTGAAAATGAACTGAGAGTTGAAAAACTGCTTTAAAATATTGAAGACTATTTTTTAAAAAAAGAAATAAAAACTAATTCTTTATAAATCCTTCCAAAAACTGAGGTGGGATTATGTCCTAATTCATTCTGTAAGGCTAATATTAGCCAGATTAAAAAAAACAAAACAAAACAAAACAATAACAACAAAACATATAATTACAGAAAGAATTACAGACCAATATAGTTTTGTAGATGCACACACAAAAAAACAACCCCAAAATCTAAAACAAGATACATGTCCTAGTAAACAGAATCAAGCAGCCTACGCCATGGCTGTGGGGGACTCATCTCAGGAATGCAAGATCAGTTTAACATTTAAAAGTCAATATAATACGTCAAATTAATTGAACAAAAGGCAAAAGCTACATAATAATCTCAGTGACATAGAAACAGCATTTTAGAATATCTAACACCCTTTTCAAGATGAAGACACTTAAACAGGGTAGAAGAAAATATTCTCACCCTTAGAAAGAGTAATAACAGAAAATCTACAGCTCATATTATACATCATAGTGAAAGACTGAATACTTTGCCCTACAATCAGGACAAGGCATCTACGTCCATGCTTGCCATTTCTATTCAATATTGCAGTGAGTGTTCTAGCCAGAGTAACTGGGCAGGAACATTAAATCAATCCAGATAAAAAAAGAAAAAGCTATCACTTCTTATAAATGACAATTATTACATATACAAAATCCTGGGGAACCCACTGAAAAGTTATTAGAAATAAGTAAACAAGCTCCATCAAAATACTGATACACAAAACTGAATTTTATTGCTACATATGAGCAGCAAACCCTCTGAAAATTAAGAGAACAATTCCATTTTTGTAACATCAAAAAGAATAAAATATTTAAGTGCCGGGACCCTCCCCGGCCGCTCTGGCCTGATCGGGAAAGCCGGCCTGGGTTCTTTTCCTGAGGGAAGATAAGAGAGAAGGGAAAGAGGGGCGTACGGAAATAAATACAACACTCACGGTTTCTGGTTGTGCGGAGAGAGAGAGAGAGTTTAATGAGAGAGCTGCATATATACAATCTCAGGGGCGGAGGGATCAAAGTATTTGACATACGTCAGAATACCAGGTAAAGGAAACGCCCCCATCTGCCTTCAGCAAGGCTGGGAGGCGGAGAATTAGCACTGAATGGTATTGATCTTATGCGTCTAGGCCTTCTGGTCATCTCAGCATGACTGTCGCCAACTTCCAGATGCAAATCTTGTTTACTGCTCACTCTGTTGAGTGAATAATCCTTGCCTTGAGGCAGACAGAAACAAGGCAGTCCCCGACATTTAAGAACAACTTTAACCACAGACATGTATGATCCAGGAAAATGCTGAAAATTAGAAAATATTATTTTAAGAATGTCTGAATAAATGGAAAGACATCCTATGTTCATGAATTGGAAGACTATATTGCCAAAAAGGTAATACTTTTCAAACAGATACACACATTTGACAAAATTCCTAACAAAATCTAAGCTAGATTCTACAAAAATTGGCAAGATGATCCTAAAATTCATATAGAAATTCAGAGAACCCTGAGCAGCCAATACAATCCTGAAAAGAGAAAAACTTTGGAAGACTCACACCTCTGAATTTCACAATATATGAAAAAGCTACAGAAATCAAAATGCCTTTTTAAATGACAGTAATTTTTTTCAGAACAAAGACCTTTCAGTGGCCTTCTTCAGGCGTTATCTAAGCAATAACACTTCATTTGAAGTTTTATAAATAAGGATGTTATATCTTGAAATTACCTGGTCTGTATTTATCCATTTAACCAATTTCCCCTCAGCTGAATATAATCGCATATTTAGGGAAAAAATAACAGAATATTCTTGCATTAGTGTGTACCAGCATCACCACACATTTATTAAATATATAAAGAACGAGTCTTTTTTCACCAGTTGCCTTTTTGACAGTCCATGAGAGATGACAAAGTCAGGAGTATCGGGCTAAATTTGGCCTGGAGTCTGTATTTGTACAGCCATTGGACAAAGGATATTTTGAGATGTTTGATGAGTTGAAAAGAAGAGGATGAAGATGAAGATAAATTATAAGAATAAAAACCACTAATTAGAAAAGACACATGTACCACTATGTTTATAACAACATTATTTACAATAGTCAAGATATGGAAGCAGCCCAAGCATCCATCAGTAGATGAACGGATCTAGGAGATGTGTATATACACAATGGAATATTATTCATAAAGAAAAGAATTAGTGGGGCACCTGGGTGGCTCAGTGGGTTGAGCGTCCGGCTTCGGCTCAGGTCATGATCTCACAGTTCGTGGGTTTAAGTGCGGCATTGAGCTCTGTGCTAAGAGCTCAGAGCCTGGACCCTGCTTCCGATTCTGTGTCTCATTCTCTCTCTGCCCCTCCCCTGCTCATGATCTGTCTCTCAAAAATAAATGTTAAAAAAATTTTTTTAAGAAAAAAAGAAAAGAATTAGATCTTGCCACTTGGAACGACATGGATGAACGTGGAAAGTATTGTGCCAAATGAAATAAATCAGACAAAGGTAGACATGTACCACATGATTTCACTTACAGGTGCCATCTTAGAAACCAAAAAATGAAGAAAAATCAATAAGCAGAAACAGGCCTATAAATACAGACAACAAACTGATAGTTGCCAGAGGGGGTTGGGGGATGAGCAAAATGGATGAAAGGAGTAGGAGACACAGGCTCCCAGTTACGCAATGAGTCCGTCATGGGGATAAAAGGTAGTCAGTGGCATATGGGGACAGATGGCAGCGACACTTGTGTTGAGCACAGCTCACATCAGTAACTGTTGGGGGTGGGGAAGAAACCACAGAAAATGTATGTGGCCCACAAACCTAAACTTTCACTATCTGGACCTTCACAGGCAACTCTTGTCAATCCCTGACGCATATTTCAAGCAATAAGTGTTGGTGTGGAATAATTGCTAAGGTAGCTCCAATTTTTTCCCCACAGCCTGGCCTTTGTGGCGTGCACTCGTGACTCCCCATCGAGAAGTGGGGTCTGTTTCTATTCTGCTAAGTCTGGGCTGGCCTTGTGCTTATTTTGGGCATAGAACGTGGCGGGGTGATGCAGTGTCAGTTCTGAGCCAATAATTAAGTCAAGAGGCCTCACACACTGGCTCCTTCTCTTGGAACCCATAGGAATAAGCTTGGCCAGTCTGCCAGAGGCTGCGGAAAGAGAGCCAAGGGCCCCAGCCTACTGAGAGCTCGTCTCCAGACACATCAGGAAGTCCAGCCAGTTTTGGGGTGCCTGGGTGGCTCCATCATTAAGCGTTTGACTCTTGATTTCAGCTCACGTCATGATCTCATAGTCGTGAAATTGAGCCCTGCATCCGGCCATCAGTGTAGATGGTAGAGCCTGCTTGGCATTCTCTCTTACTCCCTCTCTCTGTTTATCCCCACCTCATTCTCTCTCTCTCTCTCTCAGTCCCTCTCTCCCTCCTTCCCTCAAAAATAAACAAATAAAAAATTCGGCCAATTTCAGCAGAACCACCCACCACCCCAACTCCCCCAGACTCACAGCTAACCACGGTGAGCCCGGGGAAGAGCAGGGGCGTCCGCCCCAGACCCGCCTGGGCGGTGGTACAAATGCATTCCTTTTTTTTAAATGTTTTTATTTATTATTGAGACAGAGAGAAACATAGTGTGAGTGGGGGAGGGGCAGAGAGAGAGGGAGACACAGAATCAGAAGCAGGCTCAGGCTCTGAGCTGTCAGCACAGAGCCTGATGCAGGGCTCGAACCCACGAACCGTGAGATCATTACCTGAGCCAAAGTCGGCCGATTAACCAGCTGAGCCACCCGGACGCCCCAACACATGCATTGTTTTTAACCCTGTGAACTACTGGATGGCTTGTTGCCCAGCAAAGTGTGACTGATACAACATCGGACGCGTTGGGTCCAGCACTATGAACCCTGCTGTTGATCAGAGGCCCCCGCCAGCTGGGGACAAGACAGCGCCTGCAGCAACGTCAGTCTCTAAATGTGAGACCGTTAGAGTCCTGCAGCTTAGCCTCCATTTTAGTCTCACCAGGACGGATCTTTCTAACCTGAGAAACCTGTGATGAATTTGGGGCCCAGAGGTCAGAGCATCGAGTGGGTATATATCACTCTCTCCAGCTGACCCTGCATCCCAGGCTCCCAAATGTCTTCTTTGTCACCCTGTCCTCACTCTGCTTTGTTTCTCTCTTAAGGCGCGGGGAAGAAAACTTTTCCTTGACCAACTTAAGCCTGATGATCAAGAACATGCAGATGAGAATAGTCTAACAGCTGAAGTGATGAGGTTTATTTTATTAATAAAAATGGGAATGCTTAGGGCTTCAGTATGAAAGTATGGAGGGTGCTGATGAATCTTGTTCACACAATTTTCTTGGAATACTATGATATCAAAGGTCAGTCACTTCCCAGTCAGGAAAGTTTCTGGGAAGGGGATTTGTGGCACTGAATTCTCTGGAGGCTGTGCGCTGGTCAGATGAGGGGAGTTCAGATAGGACTTCTCTCTGTATCTGCTGTAAAGACAGACGGTCCCTCAAGAGCATGTTTTGGATTCCATATGTGCCCCATCCTCACACACACACACCAGCAGAAGATGTACGGAAAGTCCTAAGCCCCAGGACCTCCTAACAGGACTTTATTTGGAAATAGAGTTGTTGCAGATGTAATTAGTTAAGATGAGGTCATGCTGGGATCGCGTGGACCCCAAATCCCATGTGAGTAGAGTCCTTATAAGAAAACAGCCATGTGAAGACAGAGGCCCACAGAAGAATGTCACATGGTAATGAAGTAGAGGAACAGCAGAGATGGCCCACAAACTATCAGGTGCTGGGAAGTTACAGGGAAGGATTCCCCTATGCAAGGAAGGACTCCCTTTCAGAGGGAGCATGACACTGTCAGCACCTTGAGTTTAGACCTTGAGCCTCCAGAGTTGTAAGATAATACATTTCTTCTATTTTGAACCCCTGCGTCTGTGGTGCTCTGTTTTGGCAGCTCCGGGAAACCAAGTCCCAGCAGGTACTATAGTCACAGGTGTGTCTGCTGGCTCCCTTCATGACTTGAAGGTGAGCCCTGACCGCGGGCACATGCAGCACCCAGGAAGGGCTGGCTCACAGTAACGACAGCAGCATGACTGAACATTCACTCTGTGATCAGCGCTAACTCTGAGGACATTACGTGTATTAAGTTATTAGTCAACAGAACCACCCCAGGACAAAGATGCCATTCGATTTCCATCTGCAGGATGCAAAAACATACACTGAGAGCATAAGGAATTTTCTCACAACCACACAGCCAGTCAAAAGGCAAAGCTAAGATTCAGGCACAGGCAGCTAGATCGCAGAGCTTTTGCGCATAAAGGGATGAGCTCTCTGACACATGCTCCTTGCCTGCTACCCTTTGTCTCTCCTCTGTCTCTGCTGGCCCCTTCCCATCATCAGAATCTGCCTCATTTTAATGCCTCTTCATTATTCAGCAGCTCTCCTCATTTGCATCTCATTACGGGCTAGAAAGGGACCCATCTCCTAGGCGACAGGAAGTAGTTCTGTGCGGTTTCACCAACGCTTTGTATGTTTCAGAACCTTCTCTTGCTGCACAATGTTGAATTCGGGGGCGCCAATGTGTCCCTGTCCCAACACCTACCCTTGAAACCTCCAAAATAAGACCTTTGTTAGGGTAATACATGAGTATGATTATTCCTACATTAATGTGTGTGTTAAAATGATACACGATTCACACCTGTAGAGGGTAATTTTATAGAGAGTTAGTAAACCAGCTGGCTCTCAGTTCTAGGATTTTGTGATCCCCACCTCCCCCACCAAAAGCAAGAAAAATGTTATAATTAATTAATTTTTACTAAGAGATAATTTTAGACTTACAGATCAGTTGTGAAGGTAGTAGAGACTGGTCAGAGCCCAGTGTGATGATCAGCAAATCCTCTTTTTCAAAACCAAATGTAAGGTTCAAGGAAAAATCTTGAAAAACCACCATTTTGGTGCTCTTGAAATTGACACAGTGCTCAGTTTTGAGTGAGACTGGTGGTAATCGGTGGCATTCTGGCCTGGGGGTGCCATGATCTCTCAAATCCAGGTCCTGGAGGTTCTGCTAAGGCAGGGTTGTTGAGAAGGGCCCTCAGTTTCTCTGCCATGCCACTCCTCTGCCACTGGAACCTCCCACTACACACGATACAATCCTGTGGGAAGAGGGTCCAGCCTCACGACGCATGAGCTAAAACGCCCGCTCTGTCATTTTCTACTTGCACAACATGGGCTGACACGCCTCACCTCTCTGAATCAGCCTCCCAGTCTTCAGCGGAAATATGAATATGCGTAAGGCATCCCAGTGCCTGACCCAGGCCTCAATTCTAACACTCCTCGCTTTTACTTTCAGACTGAGACAACCTTCGGAGGGCACCCGGTACAGAACGTGACCGGGCGGAGGTCTTCGAACACCAGTCCTCCAGGCTTATCTGTCTGGAAAACGTACTGCCATGACCTGTCTTCTCTCAAGCATTTCCCTGCCGGCTTCCTCTCCAGAAACTACACCCATCACTCCACTGCTCATGCTCATTAGACACCAGCGACTAGACTGCCCGGATCTGTGCTGTCGTGTAACTGTGTCTAGCACTGCAGTCAGTGCTACTTGACCTCCCGTTCCCACGCCTGCCACCAGGACTGGATTTCCCCTCAGGGAAAGCACGGGCCATATTGCACTCTGGTCTGTGTGCGGAATCCGTAACCCTGCCCCTGCCATACCATCAAAGTTCAGTACTTGTGTGGGTATCTAGACGGAGCTGCCATGGTGCCCAGAGATGAAGGAGGTTTTACAGAGGGGATGTGCAAGCTCACGGAGGATGAAAGTGGCATCAAGTCATGGAACCCGTGGAAAAGCTATTCAGAAGTGAACCATTGTTTTCAGAGTGTCAGTCAAGTGACACTTTATTCCGGGCTCTTCGTATCACAGTATTTGTTTTTCCAAACAACTCAGAGAGAGGATTATTCTCACCACGTCACAGACTCATGGAAACTGTATTTGTCTATTTGTGGTGACCTGGTAAGGAGGTGTTAAAGCCAAGATTTGACCCCAGAATCCTCTGATGGTGAGATCACTCATCACCTTTGTGTGACTACATTACTACATAAATATGGAGCCACTTTCTGTGTGAGGTCCAAGGCCATGCTGTGCCCTCTTCTGAGGGCCACTCGCTGCACATGTAAACTGCAGTCACTCGGGTCAGATTAACTTGTCCCAAATGAATGTAGTCATTAGAATGCAGACTCCAACCAAGACGGGCAGCACCGAGTGTGGGCATGAACTTGGAGCCCCCATGCCACGTTCTCTCTGGGACAGAGAGGCTGTGCCCGCAGGTCCCTTACACATTTTCCCTGTGTTGTTCGTCGTCTCCATTGGCATCAGCATCTGGAGGGAATGGAAGCTTGCAGAAGCCACCTGTGTGATGCTCCTCGGCTCTACCCCATGGGTTCTATTCCCGTTTCCCCGCTGTGGTTCACGGTTCCGTCACCTCCTGCGTGGGCTCTTTTCTCTCAGCCCCTCAGTTAGCTCCCTCCCAACTCAGGAAGCTCCGGCTTAGCAGACCTCCCCGAGGCATCCCCCGTGACTTTGAAACATTCTGTTCTCTTATCCACAGAGACTCCATCCCACCCCCTGCTCTGTGCCGGCCGCACCCCCCTCATCACATCCTGGCCTGCCCTTGGAGGACAGGCTGCTTCAGGAGACACCTGCCCCATGAAAGTTGTCCTCACTCCTCTGCTCACCAACGGCCTCATCTTCCTTAGAATTCATTTCTCATCTAGTCGTATGCGACGGAACCTATCTGCTTCCTGAGAGCAGCTGGTGGGTTGCGACATGGCTTATCGTGTTGTTATTTGAGGGTTGAGTCAAATGTGTGTGTGCACCGACGTCCCCCTCTCTTAGAGAGAAAGGTCTACATAGATGGGTCATGTTTTCAGTCCTGAACAGCGCCCGTGACCAGGAGCCAGGGCCACGCATGTATGGGGGAGGGCACCGGGCAAGCAGGTGGAGAGGCAGCATGTCATGCTTTCCACCACCCGCTCATCTGTTTGCTTTAGAACTGGATTTTCATATTCTAGAGGAGAAGCTTCTCCTCCCACGAAATTGGATTTGCACCCGCCCACTGGTGTAGGGGAGCCGGCATCTGCCATTCCCTTCGCGATCGTCACTTCCTGAGTGGGTGGAGGTGCACTACGCGGGTCGCCGTCCCTGGCCTACCGGCCCCGTCCCGGGCATGTTCACTGGGCCGCGGGTGCGGACTGTGGCCAGCTCACCCGGGAGGACATCTCTGCTCTGCGAGTCCAATGCAGGTGGGAAACAGAAAGAATCTCATTTTTTCACCGGATGCAAAGTGAGTTCTCCAGCTTCGCTCTGTCAGCAGTGAGGCAGATATTTTAATCCTTGACATTTGCACGTGTTTGTTAACTTGTCAGAATCTGGGGGGAGGAGTGAGGGCGGAACCCCAACACATGTCAGAGAATTTTTCAAACATCTTGATTGCCATAGAACAGGAAGACAGTGTCTCAAAAATACTCGCAAAGATATTTGTCTGAACAGTTTGAAATCCTATAGGATTCCTCACCGCATAAAGTATCACCAGAAGAGCTATTTCTGGACCTGAAATGGGGGAGAGGAATGTTCTATTGTAACACAAAACAGGCCCAGAATTTCCATTTTGTCTCCTAGCTAATCACAAAGGGTCATGGCTAATTGTGCAGCAATGGGTCCTCACGTGCACACAATTTAGTGTCATGTGATATCAGATGCATGATTAGCTGGCCTTTGTCAAGTTCACAGTGCAGCAGAAATAACACTGGCTGGAGATCAAAGAAATGCCCTTTCAAACAGATCTCTTTAAAACCTCTCCGACGCACGGACTGTGGGCACGTGGGAACATGTTGCCTGAAATCACGGCTTTGTGTCTGTAGCCGACCAGATCTTACCTTCCTGAAAGTGAGGCTGTGCCCTGATTTTGCTGGGTGTCTTCTGGACTGGTGTCCTGAGTCCACACCGTCACAGTCACTGAAATAGTACTTGTTTCGGGACACTTGAGGTATAAAAATGTCACACTAGTTTCTTGGGGAAAATGTATCCCTGGAGTTGAAGCCAAGAGTTGCTGATTATTACCCGTGAGACCTTGGGCAAGTATTTCACCTCATCGAGTCTCAACAGCTTCATCTGGAGAATGGGAATAATAAAAGAATTTTTTCGTATGTTTTTTGGGAGAATGTAAAGTAAAATCGTCACATTATCTGTCTAATACATGGGACACAGTAAATAATGCTTGTATTTCTTGCTGCTCTTGTTTTTTTTTTTTTTTTTTGCTGTAAAATCCTTTTTGCAGACAGCTTCATCCTTGACAAATCTCTAGATGTGCAGTCCCCAAATATTCACTGACTTTCCTCATTTACCAGTTTGTCAACATAAAATGCATCCCTAAATCTTAATTACTGGAGTCATAACAATGATAATGAATCCATCAATGCAGAGGACTGTTTTAATCATTATCACCATGTGGAACTTCTCACTGTTCTGCGTAGTATTTTTATCCCTGGTTTACAGTTGCTGTTAATAACTCAGACTTATTACACCCATTTTTCTTGACCACCAGCTTCACCGTGTTACTAGGCTGGACGACAGAGGAGCCTGTAACGATGAAGAGGAGAACGAGCAGGAGGAGGGAGAGAACAGCAGCTCACTGAGGCTTCGTGGTCACTTTTCTGGGTTACGTAGATTTGGTAAAATCACCTTAAGGAAAGTTGGAGCAGATTCTTCCCAACATGCAGTGCCGTTGACCGTATTTGAGAAATAAGTAAAAGCCAAAATCTAAGCGGCGATATTAGATGTCATGTTTCTTATTCTGCCGGGAATGCTTCTGCTGTCTGCCTGTTAGGACAAAGTTGTCTGTGTGCTTCTTTAAATGATCTCTTTCTATCACCCAAATAGTAAGTGTTTGTCAGAAGGGAGGCTGGATTTTACCAAATGGTTTTCACGTCTTCTGGAAACTTAACATGGCTTCTTTTTTTTTCTTTTTTTTTTTTATTTATTTTTGAAAGACAAAGATAGCATGAGCAGGGGAGGGTCAGAGAGAAAGGGAGACACAGAATCTGAAGCAGGCTCCAGGCTCTGAGCTGTCAGCACAGAGCCCGATGCAAGGCTCAAACCCATGAACCGTGAGATCCTGACCTGAGCCGAGGCCGGACGCTTAACCGACTGAGCCACCCAGGCGCCCCTAACATGGCTTCTTTTTAACCCCGCGTGGAGGTGGGGCTGAATGGGTCCCTCACAAGGAGCGATAACAGAGGCCGATGGGCCTAGTCCTCCCCCGGCAAGAAGAGCCAACATGTGCCTTCCTTCCCTCCATGCTTTCTCTCAAGCCAGTTACTGCTGGTGACATCACTTAACTGACCCCATTCCTGGCCCCTATCTCCTCACAGGGGACCCCTCCCCAGACTTCCTTTCCTCTTTTGATTACATCGTGGACTGTAACCACATTGGCCCATTGGTATTTACATAAACGATATCATCCCTTGTGACTGTCAACTATTCATCCCTTCTATCTTTGGGTTAATTTGGACAGCACGCTTTGTGAGAGAACATCCATTTCACATATATTGGCAAATTTATTCCTACAGTTACCAAAACTCTCATTGTTTTATAATTTTATTGTACCATAAATAATGACCTTTATTATTTCTGAAGTCTTTTCTTTCATTTTTAAATGGCTCCTCAAAGGTTTCTTCTTTGTCATTAGTTATATGAAACAAATAAACTTTTTGTTTTTATTTTTTAAGTTTATGTATTTTATCTTGAGAGAAAGAGAGGGAGAGAGAGAATGCCAAGCACGCTCCATGCTCTCAACAGAGAGCTGGATGTGGGGCTCGATGCCACAAACCATGAGATCATGACCTGAGCTGAAATCAAGAGTTGGACACTCAGCTGACTGAGCCGCCCAGGCGCCCCTAAACTTTATATTTTTAAATAAAACTATCCTCATTTTCTCTACCATTTCCTCATTTTGGCTTTCATCTGTATTAAGTATTCTACTTTTTTCTGTTTATTTTGTTTTCCTGGTTGTCTATCCCTGGCCTCTTCTAGTGCTGGAAAGCCACAGGGCTCCAGGTGCCCCGTCTCTGGCCAGTCCTTGCTCACTGGCCCTGGTGCAGGGGGAAATTGCCAGTGTCCTCTCCGTCTAGCCCCATGGCCCGGTAGCACTAGATGAGGCCAGTAGGAGAAAAAATAAGAGTCCCGTGGTCATTTCTGGCCAGAAAAATACAAATAATGAGGTTTAAGTAGTAAATAGATACTCTAAATAGCAGCTTACATGTGCAAAGGAGGAACTCATGGAACAATAAATAGATCGGTGAAAACTGCCTAACACTCATCAGAGGTGAATTACAAACAATAAAAGTCAGGACGCAAAGGGAATAGAAGAAAAGGGCACGATAGCTCCAGTTGAGAAAAAGCAATATTTCTTGCAATAATATCAGAAAATGTTCCAGAACCAATGAAAAACAAGCACCTTTCAGTTTGACTATTCCATATCTTCTGTCTGGATTTTAGTGGTAAAGTGAATTTCCCAACCAGCCTCTATGTTAGAATATGCAACTACAAGGTTCTTTCCATTTTTTACAAGAGTGTAAAATTAAAGAGGACAGTAAGTTCAATCAGCGTTTACTGCCTCCAAAGGAACCTTTGATGGTCCCCCTCTTGGGGACCAGTGCTGGTACAGGAGCAGAGAGAGCTGGAGGGGGCCTCGCTTCCTGCCAGCCGGAGTGTTCCTCCTGCCGGATTTAGAGCAGAAGCAGGTTCCTTTGTTGAAAGCTGTACGTGCATTGCAGGGAGATATTTATAATTTTCCATGGTGCATCGTGATGGAGTATTGGGGCCATGGTTTTATCAAGCTTTGGTATTTCTGGCAGATTTCAAGTAGAACACCGAGAAACGATTTTTGTCCACTTGCGATTAAGTGTGTCCCTGATTGACAAATATTTGTCAGTGAGTATTATAGAAGTTTAATAAGATATAACTTTCAGGCTTTAGTCATAGAAGTATTTGTATTTCCCCTTGGGAAAGTGCCTTGACTTTCTTCAAAGTTGACCCTTGCTCTTTCTCAAAACAAGATTTCCCTACTAAATATTAAATACTAAGTCACAAACATGTGAATGAGCGAAGCTGGCTCCGGACAATGGGTAGAGTTTCAGATCGATGTAACTGTATTAGCAATTATTGCCAAAATAAATGCTTTTAGGCAGTGGGTCGCCAGCCCTGGTCGATGTCAACATGTGGGGCTGTTGGTCCCCACGTCAAACCATCTGAATCAGAACCTCTGGATGGCAGAAACCAAGAATTTTTGTGTTGAATGAAGTCAGCATGATTGTCAGGGTCAGCAGGGTCCCGACACTGGTGTTTGCTAGATGGACAGCACATAAGTGGACCCATGGCCAGGCCACACTCCAAACCACGTCAACCAGAATTTCAGGAAATGGGGGTGCCTGGGTGGCTCCAACTCTTGATATCTGCCCAGATCATGATCCCAGGTTCATGGGTTCGAGCCCTGCATCAGCCTCTGCACAGACAGTGTGGAGCATGCTTGGGATTCTCTCTCTCCCTCTCTCTGCCCCTTCCTCATTCTCTCTTTCTAAATAAATAAATAAACTTAAAAAAAAAAAAAAGAACTTCAGGAGAAGGGACCAGGCATCAGCATTTCAAAGCTCTTCCCGTGATTCCAGTGTGTCACAGCCCCCGACACCCACGCACAAAGAACAGTGTTCAGGGACACTTTCCACACCCACCACCATCGAGCTGCCACGGCAAGATGGCTACTCTGCCTCCAGAAGCAGGACAAGCACATTTCTGCACCTAACATATTTAACTTTTCTTTAAAAACCATATGCTTTTAACTTTTTAGTTTATCTACGAGTAATCCCACCAACTGGATGCTTCCTCTTTTCTTGTGAAGTTTCAAAGGCCATCTATTAAAAATCTACCACTTACGCTCTCTTAGATGTATATTTACCACTACATGGTCAACAGCCAGACTTCTCCTAAGGAGCAATCAAATTAAGGAAACTTTACGTCAATTATTATGCTTCAGCTGAAAGATCAAATTATTAAAATAATTAACAATTATCGAAGCATTTGTGAAAACTTTCATAAGCAGAGTTTTAAAAGAGATTCAGAGAATCCCAAATATCCAGGCACAATTAGATACCTTGTTCATGTTAAAGAATAACTTCCAAAAGAAAAGACATGACTGACTGTCATGCAAAATGCATATCAAAGATTTTATTCAACCTGGTAGTTAATGAGGGAGCTGATAAGATCGCAGAGCTGGGTCAGAGACCTAGCTTCCTCTTTGACCAGCAGCCTTTTCCCAGGCAGTTGGGCAAAGGTGGTCAGTCTGAGATGCTGAGTTAGATCTAAACTGGGTAACACCTTACTGGTCAGTAAACTACATTCTTGGGGGTTATGTTCTCTGGGAGACAGACCATGGGCATCTCTGGAGGTCAGATATGTACAAGTGAACAGCGGTCTCGTTAAGTCTGTGACCCTCAGCTAGCAGTGACCAAAGCCCACTCCCCGCGTGATCCCTGGCTGGGCCTGAATGGTTATCAAGAGACCTACCCATTATATTTTTGTCTTACATTCAACTTTTCAATAATGGTTCTCATTCTCACTATTCATAGCAGCCTCAATGTACTTTTATTTTCATTAAGCTGCTCTAAACAGAAGCGTTTCACAACGTTAGACGATGAGGCACACGTCTTTACTAATAACATAAAGCCCGTGACTCACGTCATGGACTGGTGGAACACTCTTTGGGTCCTGACTTGGCCTTAAATTTCTCAACAGAGCCTGAAGCAGCCACCACCAACACCCACGGTAGTCAGACTTGGTGAGGTGACCCAGCGTCCTCTGCAGAGTCCTGACAGGTGAAGCCCCGAGCGGGTGGCCGTCTGGCCATGATGGAGCTGAGCTTCCTCACCCACCACCTGCGTGTTGCTCACTCCATTTGAAAAAGCTTGATCTGGTTGGAACTGAACTCAGGGAGGCCGACTTCCGGCTTCTCTTGGCCACTTCCCTGGAGCCCCTTCCGGTGTCCTGCCGCTCGGGTGGCACAGAGGGAGAGGGAACATGCAGATGCCCAAGAGGACTGACCCTAGAATCTTCCACCTCCAGCCAATCATGTTCTGTGCTGGGACGTGACCTTCCTGATGGGCAGCTGAGCTGCCCAAGGGCTTAAGTTTCTTAGGAACTTTTTAGAAAAACTGACTGTGTTAGTTAGGTAGGCTATACTTCAATATTCCTTAAGAATTCAAGACAAATTATTTTTTAAAACTTAAGACCACAGTAGATTTGTGTTTTGTTTTGTTTTGCTTCATCCAAACTACTCATTACTGTTTGTGTATGCTTTGTCGCTCCTGGTTTAAGACACTTTGGGGTCAGATTGTTAACTGCCCTGGTATTGACCTGAAGGTAAAATGGGGCTCAGTCTGCCCTGAAACAGTGAAAAGTTCCTTGTAGAGTGAGATGTGGAAAGAATATTCCCGCAGTAGCCCAAATTCCCTCTGTCCTACCCCATGCTCACTCACTGAATCCCTTGTTCCTGCTCCTTGTCTCCTTGTCCTTCCCCCACCCTCCCCCGCCATGATCTGATCTCACAGCCCTCCATTACCTTAGGTTCTTTCCCTCTTCATCACCCATCCAAGTTCCCAGACCCTTTCTGTGACCCTCCTTCCCCTGGCGTTAGCCTCCTCTTTCCATTCCTAACTGCCCTGCCCTTGCGCCAGTGCCTCCCTGCTTCCGGAACCTTCCTGAACCTTCCCTAGCTTTGCCCACGGGAACCCATGCATTCGACCTTCAGCCCAGACTGGATCCACTCAAACATCTGATTGTTTAAGTCACTTGGGAGACTCTCTTGCCCACATAGAAACTTGCAAATTTACAGATTTCTCCATTAACCATAGGATAATAGACAATCCATCCCTATGTTAAGCCTGATTTTGACTGACAGTTACAAATGATCCCAGAACAGATAAATGGTACCACTACTGGAAAATCCATTCACCTAGCACAGACTACGATCAAGACAGTGATGATAAGCTGGGGTAAAGAACTGGCTTCAGACTCCCAGAAAGGATATGAGCACAAATACGGAATTACAACTTCCCATAAATGAATTTTAGAGAAGACGGCTTCCTCTATTTTAACTAGGAAATGACTATGACCACATACCGACCGCAAAGCACACTGCGTCTGCTACAATAACATTTTGGAACAAACTGGAAGAAACCGTTGGGAGCTGATTAAATCCTTGTGATGCCAAGCGTGATTTGGCATCTCAGGAAGACTCTCGGAGGGCACGCCCCCTGCCGGGCCCGGGGCACACGGATGTGTGACTTGAGCAGCAAGCTGCACCCCCAGTCATTCCCGACCGCCAAGGAGGGGCGCAGGGCAGAGACCAGGCAAGGAACTACTTAAAGTCTGCTCTGTCTCCCTAAATTAAAAAAGAAGAGAGAGAGAGAGATTAGAACCAAGCCAACAGCCCAGCTGCCAACCGGAGGCAGCCTGGCGGAAGCAAACATTCCCTGACCCAGTAAGGAAAAATCCTGTGAACTGTCAACAATTGCTCCGAACCCAATTTTACCAACTGAACCCACTCAGTTGGAAGTGGGGAACAAAAGGTGACCCACATCCAAATACAAATGAGCCTAGAAAAGGATGCTCAGCCCCGCTGGTGCTCAGAGAAAATGCAAGCTAACCAAGAAGAAACATTCCCCCACCATCCTCTTGGGAAAAAACCCCCACAAAATCAGTAACGAGTTGTGATGCCAGCAAGGATCAGACACTCATGCTTCTGTAAATGGCGGACACCTCACTGGGAGCGTCTTATTCTGCGTCAAGCTTGAAAATAGGCCTGCTGTTGGAGACAGAAATTCCAGCTCCAGAGTTATCCTGAAAAAGTAGCTGCACATGAGTCTCTGAAAGCACACACGTGGGTATTTGCGCAGCTGTCACCAAGGAGGCGCGGACAGAGCAGGCATTGCGTTTCATCCGGGGACGTGGTATGAGGAGGCTGGAAGGAGAGATCTTTCTGTCCTGAGCTGAGCATCTTGCTAAGACAGGGTGTAAAACAAAATTGCAGAATAATACATCCATGTAAACCACGCCTGTAGATGTATAAACACGTGCATAAAAACGCAGGGGAAGGGTGCCAACCGAACTCAGTCTCCAGGCAATCAGAGTGTGGGTTACTGGGGGAATTTCCATTTTTCTGTATTTCTATTCTGTGGGTGGTTTTTGTTTGCTCACTTGCTTATTCTATACAATTTGAACATATTCATAAATATATATGTATATTTACTGAGTATCATAAAAAGTAAGAATAGCAGAAATTCAACAGTAGAAAAAAGAAGTTTGATAAGTTAGCAGAACTTTTCCTGAAAACATCATAATTCAATTAAATAAATCACAACAGTAATTAAAATAAAATACGGATAACAAATATAAAGTTAGAAAGTTAGGAGCCAACACTTACCCCATGCCTGTTAGGTGTCAAGGACTGTTTGCGGGTTTCACAAATACTAATTTACGACAACCGGCTGGGACAGAGGGCATCGCCCCCGTAATGTCACAGATGAGGAACTGAGGCACAGAGTTTAGGGAATTCCTGGGATGTCACAGTGTTGACGGAACAGAGCTTGGAGTTGAGTCTCAGGAAAAGGCCCAGAGTGTGTGATCTGACATTTCCCACAGTGGTCGCGTGGTTTTCAAAAAAGATGAGGAGCAGACCCGCAGGGCACCTCGCCTAACCATGCAACGTTCGATGCCTTTCCACTGCCATCAGCAACCTCAAGGATGGCCCAACCACGGTCAGTGGAACCTAGTGAGAATAAAATAAGACGGAATAAAAAGAAGGCAGTTGGGTGGCCCTCGTTTGCAAACGCCAGGAGCGGATTCCTGGGGAAACAAGCTAAGATCTATCGCTGAGACGTACAAGCCAGACGCTACTTCATAACACGACAAGGTTTATATAGAAAACTCACCGTTTCCTGTATATCTCCAACAGCTGGAAAACAAAACAAGATTCGGTTAAGAAAACAACAAAACTAAAGAAAATGTCTAGCAGGACTTTCCACTGTGTGCAGAAATGATTAACAGTGTGAATACTCATGTAAAGAATTATATGCAAAACATATGAAAAATGAGTAATCATTCGTTTCCTTCCGATGGAAGGATTTATTATTCTAATGGCATTATTACGCCCTAAATGAGTCTAAAACTCCAGTCTGATTCCAATCAAAGTCCCAAAGGAATTTATTTGCCCCTTGGAGAAACTTCGTTCTGAAGTTCACCCAAATAAACAAGCGGAATGAGGTGGGGAAGAAATAGAACAATCTTGAAAATGAAGAGAATGTCCTTACCAGTATTAAATGTGAGATAGGGCGCCTGGGCGGCTCAGTCAGTTGAGCGTCCGGCTTCAGCTCAGATCATGATCTCATGGTCTGTGGGTTCGAACCCCACATCGGGCCCTGTGCTGACTGCTCGGAGCCTGGAGCCTGCTTTGGATTCTGTGTCTCCCTTTCTCTCTGACCCTCCCCTGCTCATGCTCTGTCTCTCTCTCTCTCTCTCTCTCAAAAATAAATAAAAACATCAGAAAAAGTGTTTTTAAAAAATAAAGAATAAACAAACGTGAGCTGAGGCTAGTGTCCTAGTACAAGACACGCCAGGCAGAATAATGAAGCAGAACTAAAGACCAATGAGAACAGCAGAATAAATACAGACACAGAGAAGCAGCCCTTTCGTGGGAGATACATCCGACCAGAAACCCCAGACCCTTCACCAGCGAGAATGTTCAGCAGATCCCCAGGAGCCCGTGGACCGGCTGCTGTGTGGATATGAAGCACCTCCTCTTGGAATAAACATTTCTATTTATGGTCGCTGCTGTGACTACCCGAGTCCTTGGGTTTTGGCCCATCTGAGTTGGGACTGGAGTACAGGTCTTAGTAAACTGTTAAATAGCTGGAAGTTTTTCTTTTTTAATCTTTGAGAGTAAGCCTGAGTACTTGGCTCAGTATCATACAATCAACTGCAATGGGATGGATTTGGAAATCCCTCCACCGTTTCCTCCAACACCATCTCTACGCTGCGGGAGCACAACTATTAATTCTGCGTCTATGCTCTGTTGTACGCAGATGGAGAACTCCCCGGAGCAGGGTCTCAGTGGTGTGACACAGACGTCCTCACTGTCACTCTTGGCTCCTCTTGACCATCAGATCTTGTCACCTGTCCGCCTCTGCCAGACAATGCCACGCAGGGGGTTTTGAGGCAGAACTGTCACATAGGTTTCACTTGACTGCAAACAAAATGTGCTACCTCCGTCTACTTACATTTGGGAAATGCAAAATAACAGGAGGGAGATTACAGTTTCTTGTTCTCAAACATATTACAAAAGAATCTGTCAGAATTCCTCATTCCTATGAATGGGAAACCAGAGAACTAGAGGAACTCTGACAAATAATCTATATTTAAAAGAATCCATATTTGGGGCATTTGGGTGGTTCAGTTAAGCATCTGACTTCAGTTCAGGTCATGATTTTGCAGTTTGTGGATTTGAACCCTGCTTCAGGCTCTGTGCTGACAGCTCAGCACCTGGAGCCTGCTTGGAATTCTGTGTCTCCCTCTCTCTCTGCCCCTCCATTGCTCCCTCTCTCTCTCTCAAAAATAAATACATACTAAAAAAATTTTTTTTGTAATAGTTTATTGTCAAATTGTTTTCCATATAACACCTAGTGCTTAAGATTCTGTACTCAAAGATATTTCAAGCCAATGGAATTTACTTAAGGCTGTGCAGTTAAATTAACTCTTTCATATTGGCTTAAATATGACTACTGAATGTGTCATTTAATAAGAAAGAAACCTCAGCTATTCACACAGGAAGTATTTGCTAGAGTACCTGGTGTGTACGTGTGCCAGCGCACTTAAAAGAGGAAGTAATTTTTTTTTAAAAAGTAATTATCTTGGATATATTACTTTTTGCAGGAAGGTTAAAATCACTCACCTGAATGCCAGTTTGATCTTGTGCCGCTGAACACTGGAGCTAGAACCCAAGAGGCTATGGAAACTTCCCTCATGTAAGTAGTGTGGGATGCGTCGCTGTGTAGGAGCTTGAACAGAATTAGGCAAAGAGAAAATCATGTCTGTAATCACTATGCCTTTTATCTGTTTTATAACCTCAAGTTTTAGGAAAAAATGAGGATAATGAAATCAGGTAACTTCTTAGACAATTAAGCATTTTACAAAGCATGGATTTTCATCAAAAGTGTGTCATTTAAAACGTTTTCCATGTTAACCGCCTTGTAAAAACCAAGCAAAGAGGGCCGTGACAGAGTGACCTGCACTAGGTCAGCACCCCTGCTGAGAACGGCTGGAAGCGCTCCGAGAGCATACATGAGTTGAGTCGGGGTGTGAGGGGTCCGTCCAGAGGGACGCGCACCTCGTGTGGGTGAGACAGCGGTGCGCGAATCCCTTCCCTCCTTGGAGCGTTTTCGGATTCCAGACATTGAGTGAGGCAGAGAAGCCTGGGAAGGAGACAAGCCAGAGGAATCTAACGACGCAAAGTAGGGGAGATAAAACATTGGACCCAGGACCGTAGGAAGAATCCCATGCTCTTAGTTTGGTCTGCAAGTGAGAGATGCTCTTTTCCAGTTTATTTATGTCTTTGGCTTTACATCTTTACAAATGATGGATTTTGCTATGGAGAAATTTTTGAATATGACGTCGTCGAATGTATTTTATTTTATGTTATAATTTCTAGGTCTTATTCTTACTTAGAATGAGCTCAATCTAAATTATATAAAAAAAAAAAAAAGCCTGGACAGGCTCTGTAAATACTTCTTTAAGATTCAGCCTGAGAGGAGAAATATTTCATGTAGCCAAAAGGGCCTTGGAAAAACGTTAGCCCACGCCAAGAGATCATTCAACAATTTAGGATTTTGCAGCCGCAAATGAGTGCACTTACTGTGTAGAATGACCACAGATAACATCATCCTCCTTAACACAGATCAGTCCAGAGTCTGACCCTCCAACTCTTCAGTACAATTATAAAACTATTCATCTTTCATCCAGATTTGCCAATCCTACTTGTACTCCAGGTGACCTTCTGAAGGGCAGTCTAAACCACGCCCATTTTAACAAGAATACACACAGTTCGGTATCCTTGGGTATTAACTTACGCAATTCTCTAAAATGAATATAGCATACATCATGGTTATATCTGTAGACTATGGACAAACTGGAATGGTCGGTTATAGGCTCACGGTGACTCTTGTCTGTGGGAAAGGCACTGGGGAGAGGGCGGTGAATCTTAACACAGTGTGGGCAGCGGAGGTGTTCTGAAGGGCTGCGCGAAGGACCAGGGAATTCGATTGTTCCGGTTTTAGCTCTCTGTGATCTGTGCATTTACACTCGGTGTAAGCGTTGGCCACTTTTGAGCATAGCAGGAGCTTGTGCTCAAGTTATTTGCAATAAGTCAACCTTTAGCTTGTTTTTCTTCCTATTTGTAAGGCCGGTCTGGTGTCCTCGGGCTGAGGTTTTAATTAGCTTGTGAGGTACTAATCATTTGTCTTCACCGTCACTCTTTGGATTGTGGCCATTAGCAACTTGTTTTTACATTGGTGGAATTGAAGGAATTCGTTTTTACTTATATAAAGTGTTTTTTGCTATTTGGTAGAAGAAAGGTGTTTGTATTTAAGCAGTTACATTTATTCTATAGCTCAATATAAGAAAAACGAAGCCTTCTATAGGCTGTATTTTTGAGATCCTGGGCATTTACTGTACAGGCGGGTCTTGCCAAGGTCACGGATTCCTCTGCATTGCCAAAGTGTCTTCGCATCAAATTAAAGGTAGTTTTAAAATATGCTTCATAGCAGTTGGTTAGAAGGTCAAATGGGGAAATTCTTATTTATTAAAGTGGCTTAAGTAAAGAAGATTCAAGTTTCCAAGGAGCTTAATGGATTTTTAGGAAGAAATACTACTCATTGTAATTTATCTATTTTTAATTTTTTAAGGAATCTTTTCTTTATTGTATGGCATTTGCTCCTTTGTCAAACTTTGGTCGACTTTTTTTTACATAAACTCTATGCCAATATAGGGCTTGAACTCACAACCCCAAGAACAGGACCAGCCAGGTGCCACTCACTGTAATTTAAACAAAAGATAAAAAGAAATGTCCGTGGTGATGGCAAATGTTTGGAAGGACTGTAACTCAAAAAGAATACAGCGAGGATGGAAAGTTAGTACTGTTGCACGATGGTCTTCAAATAGCTTTTTATTGAGTGTCTGTCTTGGCTTTTGGCCACCTCCCTCCCACCACTCCCTTAAAAAGCTTAGCCGTGGCTCCTAATCCCAAGGTCTTACACATTTCTCTACTTTCAGGGAAGAATTATTTTAAATACTAACGGGGTCATTGCATCCTGGTGCATTTGCATTGTGTATTCAGTGAGGAAAAGATTCAGACATTACAAGGGCAGGGTCATCATCACAAGAAATCCCCTCCAACGTTGCCACAAGACAGCGGTAGACTAAGTCCTAATTTTACAGCTACATACAGGCAGCACTTTATATGGTCTACAATATAGGTAAAAAACAGATAACATCTGTATGTTTCACTTTTTCGAGAACCAAATAAACAATTAGCTACAGATCCCACTGGCCTTAACCATAATACACAATTAAATGTTTACACGATAGTGCACGTATAAGGACCACCTTTAATCACTGAAATAAATAAACTGTACTTGCTTTGGAAATCAGTTGTTTGAATTTGATACCGAAGTATCATTTTTGTGCATCAATGTATTTTTTATTTGTAAGACTGTGTAAAAGTCAAGTGCATCTTCAGTGAATTTTGTGCCATTTAAGCTCATAATTAATGATAGTCTAGCCTGTCAAAGAAACAAGTCTGCACCATTCCTCATGTTAGGCATAATGAATGAACACAACTTTTGTGTTTTTCCCCAAAGTAGTCATATAATTATGTCAGCACTATTTGTCAAGAAATCCATTTTTCTGTCCACCCATGATTTGAAATGATACTTTTACCATCTACTAAATTTCTCTACAAATCTTTCCATATTTCTGGATTTTAACTTGATTAAACTTCCAGTCTACTCATATGTTAATACCACTTGTTTATTTTAATAGGTTAAAATCTACATTTCCAAGAATATTACAGAATTCCCTTCCAATGTTCACCCAGCTTCCTCTAATGATAATATATCCATAACGGTATTATATCATTAAAATAAGTTGATATTAGTGAAATACAATGAAATCCAATACAGGTCATATTCACATTAGATTTTACAGGCACTATTTGTTGGGGAGAAGAGCATATGAAATTTTATAGCACATATAGATTTGTGATCACTACAATTGTTCCATCAACTCAAAAAACACCCCTCATTGTGCCCCTTAATATGTACGCCTACCCCCCAATCCTAACACTTGATCTGTTCTCCATCACTATCATGTGTCACTTCAATAATGTTTTGTAAACAGGGCGCCTGGGGGGCTCAGTCAGTTAAGCGTCTGACTTCAGTTCAGGTCATGATCTCATGGCTTGTGAGTTCCAGTCCCGCTTCGTGCTCTGTGCTGCAGAGCCCAGAGCCTGCTTCAGATTCTGTGTCTCCCTCTCTCTCTGCCCCTCCCCCGCTCACACTCTGTCTCCCTCGCTCAAAAATAAATAAGAACATTAAAATATATATATAAATAAAATAATACTATGTAAACAAGTTATACATTATGAAAACTTTTCTTTGGTAATTAAACTTCTGATTTGAGGCCATTGTAGATTCACATGGAGTGGTGAGAAATAGTAAAGAAAGAGCCCATGTACTTTTTACCCAATTTCTCCCAATGTTAGCATCTTACTAAATCAAAGTAGGTTTTCACAAACAGGATATTGACATTGATCCCATCCATTGGTCTTATACAGATTTCCACAGTTTTACCTGTACTTATCTGTGTGCGTGTGCCTGCGTGCCTGCATGCGTGTGTGCGTGTGTGTGTGTGCTCCTGGTTTGTTGTCAATGCAATTTTACCACATATGTTGGTTTGTGTATCCACCACCATAGTCCTAACATAGAACAGTTTCATCAGCATGTGTCCCCTCCATCTCTAAACCTTGGGAATCACTTATCTACTTTCTATAAAGTTGTATCATTCCAAAGATATATAAATGGAATCATACAGTAAGTAACTTCTAGAGATTGTATTTCTTTTAACTCATCATAGTTCCCTGGAGATTTATCTAAGGCATGGATGCGTTACGGTTTGGCTGTTCACCTACAGAAGGACATCTGGGGCATTTACTGTTTTCGGTTATTATAAATAATCCTTCTATAAACACGTGTGTACTGGCTTTTCTGTGAACACGTTTGCATTACTTTGAAATAAATCCCAAAAGAATAGAATTCTGAAGCCATATAATAATTAAATGTTGAGTTTTATAAGACACTCTCAAAGTGTTTTCAGGATTGTTATCATATTTTATCTTTCCATTTACCATTTACAGTTTATGAGTGATGTATTTGTTAGGCTTAGGGTCTGGGGTAGAGATAGGGTCAGTGAGATTTATGGTGTTTCAACTTGCTCAGTTCCAGACTCCTTCTTCCCAGTTTCACTGTAGCCTTGAAAGCCATCAGTCTTGCAGCCATGGTCGTCATGAAGACAGTCTGCTAACCACTAAAAGAGGCAGATTGGAGGGGTCCCCCAGAAGCCTATCTCCTGGAAATTCTCACTACTGGACCCACAGAAGAACTCTTTAGAAATTCCCACTCGGAGGACTTGTCTTTATTTGCCTGATTCAGTCCATTTAGGGAAATTGGCCTCCCCCCTCCACCCCCAGAAGAGTTTGTTGGAAGAGTCAGCGAAAACTGTTTGATGTCACAGCTACCAGTCACGGTGGCCGCAGCAGGACAAACAAGCAATTGACTCAAACGATTATGAAGAACAGCTAGAAAGAGAGTGTTGAAAATCTTCAACATATTCCTGGGAATCTAGAGGGCCATGTGCATGGGTAGCAGTGTGTGCATGCCCAGGAAAGACAGGAGAAGGTCCTTAGATAATGCACACAGATCCCTAGCAAAGTGTGGAAAACTTAATTTTGCAAGACTTTTAAGAATACTTCTGTTCAATTAGTAGCTTATCACTAAACTAACTGATGAGAGACGTCAGTGCGGAAACACAAAACAGAAACAGATCTTACAGAATTTATTGAGAAAAGTTACTAAGGAGCATTGATAAACAGTAGTGACAAGAAACCATGGGTGAGAGCTCTGATTTCCAGAGATGCCACATTCCATTATTTAATATGTCCAATTTTCAACAACAATAAAAAGCGATGTGACATGCAAAGATTGTGGCTCATGTTCAGGAAAAAGAGCAGGGCCATCCTTGAGGATGCCCTAATGTGGAACATACTAAAACTTTAAGTTATTTACCATAAACATTTCAAAGAACTATAGGAGATAATATTCCAAGGACTAAAGAAAAACCTAAGACTAATCCCACCAGCGGGCACCTGGGTGGCTCATAGGTTAAGTGTCTGACTTCAGCTCAGGTCATGATCTTGTGGTTAGTGAGTTCAAGCCCCACATCAGGCTCTGGGCTGACAGTTCAGAGCCTAGAGCCTGCTTCTGATTCTGTGTCTCCTCTGTCTCTGCTCATCCCCTGCTGGTGCTCTGCCTCTCTCTCACAAATAAATAAACATTAAAAATAATAAAAACATATATGAAGTAAAAGAAATGTCAATAGAATTAAATGGTAAGTAGAAAATAGCTATTTAATAGGAAACAAGACAACAGTAGAGTATAAGGGAACAAAAGTAGATATAAAACATGGAGAAAACAAATTCCAAAATGTCAGGTGCAAAACATTACTTTAAAAGTAATCACATTAAGTCTAAATAGATTATATTTAAAAACCACATGATCCAACTATATCTAGTCTATAAGAAACAGATTACACTCAAAGGTACATAGATGTTGAAAGTAAAAAAAAATGGATTGAGGGGGAAAACAAGCAAATAAAAACATTAACCATAAGAAAGCTGGAGTGGCTACACATATCAGACAAAATCAACTAAAACACAAAGCAGTACTTGAGCTAAAGAAGACACTTTATAAAGACAAAAAGAAAAGTTCATCAGAAATATGTAACAATCACAAACACGTATGAATCTGAAAACAGAGCTCCTAAATGTATGAAGCCAAAATTGACAGAATTGAAGGGAGAAATAGACAATTTCACAATATTTGGAGAACTCACTGCTACAGTATTAATAGTTGGTAGAATGATTAGCCAGCAGAACAAGGGAAGAGCAGCCCCGAACAGCACTACGTACCGACTGGACTTAACAGACATTTTTAGAATTTGCCACCGAACCCAGGAGAATAGACATTTTCTTCAAATGCACATGAAATGTGCTCCAGGATTGACCATATATTCGGCCATAAAATAAGTCTCAATAACTTTAAAAGACCGAAGTAATACAGAGCATCTTCTTTGGTTGCAATGGAACAAAGCTGGAAATGAATGATGGAGGAACCATGAAATCCTCCCGAAGGGTGTGGGCATTAACCACGCACTACTCAGTGAGTAAAGAGGAAATAAAAATGGAAATTAAAAAATCTTTTGATATGAATCAAAAATAAAGCACGGCACATTACAATTTGAGATGTAGCTAAAACAAGACTTACAGGGAAATTTAAGCTGTTGACAGTTATATTTTAAAATTAAGAAAGATCTCAAATCAAAATGTATCCCCCCTCCTTAAGAGAAGAAAATAAATCAATAAAAGCAAAGTAAACTCAAAGTTAACAGAAGGGCAAAAAATAAAGTTTAGAATAGAAATAAAGGACATATAGGATTAAAAAGATAATACAGAAAATCAACAAAACCAAAACTGGCTCTTTGAAAAATATTAACAAAATTAACAAAAGCAAATGTTTGTATATTGACCTCAGAGAAAAGAGTTTAATTAATTTTAAGACAATTTATGGGAAAGAACAATTTCTCTAAGAAACGGTGCTGGAGAAACTGAATATCCCCGAAGATCCCTTACCTTACACCAAAAATAGCTCAAAGTAGAAGAAAAAGAAAGATCTACATTTAAGAGGTCAAACTATAAAAGACTTGGAAGAAAACACACAGGCAAACCTCTATGTCCTTGGACTGGACAGTAGTTTCTTAAAGATGACCCTAAAATCACAGGCAGTAAAAGAAAGATTAGTTGCATTTCGTTGAAATTAAAAGCTTTTGTACCTCAAACAGCACTATCAAGAGAGTCAAAAGACAAGCCACAGAATGGGGGAAGATGTTTGCAAATCACATGTCTGATGCAGTTTAATAACCAGACTACACAAAATCTTTTACAGCTCAAAAACAAAAAGGCAAACAATTCAGCTAAAAGCTGCACAAAAATTTGCATTGAAGTTTCCCCATAGATGGTATGCAAAGAGCCAAGGAGCACATGAAAAGCAGTCATTAGGGAGATGCAAACCGAAACCTCACTGAGATAGCACTTCACATCTCCCCCGGGGTGGCTCTAATTCAAGGAAAGTACTGTAAAGCTAAAGCAAAGCAAAGTAAATTTAAAGTAACATAGCATAACGTAAAATAAAATAAGTAAAATAAAACAAAAAAGTGTTGACAAGGTTTTGAAGAAATTAGAACGCTGTACCCTGCTAGTTGGGTTGTAAACTGGTACAATCACTACAGAAAAGATTTTCAGTTCCTCAAAATGGTAGGCGGAATTACCGTATGGTCCAGCAATTCCACAGGGAGGCATATGCTCAAAAGATCTGAAAACCGCTATCAGATTCTTGAACATGAATGTTCAAAGCATCATATCCACAAAGGCCCAAAGGTGGACCCAACCCAAATGCCCATCTACAGCTGCATGGCTAACCACCGTGCGACATGTCTGCACCACGCCCTGTGATTCGGCGTTAGGAAGGAACAAGGCTCGATGACAGGCTAGCACCCAGACTAGTTTAAGGAGAATTGACATGTTGTCCACTTAGGTAGCTCTTCCTTGATTTACTTAATTAACATTTTCCAAGTTTTCACTCTACAGCACTTAACAGTTTTGTTCGATCTAGACTTCAGTTATTTCCTTTTTTATTTTTTAGTAATTGTAAATCGCATAGTGTTTTGGTTTCTGTTTCCAACTCTCCACTACTAGTATACAAAGAGATGATTGATATTGTGTGTTGACTTTGTATCTTACAGCTCAGTTTGTGTGTGTGTGTGTGTGTGTGTGTGTGTGTGTGTGTGTGTAAGCCTTGGAATTGTCTATGTAGACAGTCACGTCTTCTGTGAATAGAGACAGTGTCTCTCTCCCTACTCAATTTCCTTCCATACAACGGACCACCATCGGGGTCAAGAGATTCAGCACAGACGGAAGCCATCTCCCTGCCCATAAAAGGCTCCTGCAGGGTTACCCACAAGGGCCAGGAGCAGGGAGAGCAGGAAGGACCAGGGGTGCACAAATCAGTGTGGAGAAAAGTATCTTCAAGTTTCCCTGTGGTCCCATAAGGAGGTCTTTGCAGACACACTTCAGGAAGCCACCACGGAAGGCCTCCAAATGAATCCACTTTGGGTTGGGTTGTAGACATGGGTGGGTGAAAGCATGTCTGATTGGAGGGGGGCCCTGAGTCCTTAACCACACCTCCCTTCTGAGATCACAGGGACTTGCTGTGCCCCGCACCTGTGGCACCCACTGGGCAAAGCCTCCGTACTGGCCACGATCAAGCCTGAGAAGCCACATGCAGGATTTGGGCCTACAGTTGGACCCTTTCACTCTACTCCCTGATTTTCTTAGGACCCAAATAAAAAACAAGCTATTCTATCACAGACCTGCATGGGCTGGACTTTGAAGGCCTGTGTTGAGACCAGAAAATGAGTTTGAGACAACAAGGATCACAGCTTTGGTCAAAAGCACCAAGCGGAGGAGCAGGCCTACCTGGAGGGCTGAGTGTCTGTGGAGGGTCTGAGTCTCCCACTGACTAAGTCAGGAAAAGATGCCTCCTAGTCTCCCTGGGGCTACTGGACAGAGGCAGGCGACTTTTCAAATTGTTGGTTTGAGGGGCGCCTGCGTGGCTCGGTCGGTTGGGCATCCGACTTTGGCTCAGGTCATGATCTCTCAGTTCCTGAGTTTAAGCCCCGCCCCGGGCTGAAACCCATGAACTGGGAGATCATGACCTGAGCCAAAGTGGGACGTGTAAGCGACTGAGCTACCCGGGCACCCTTAGAAAAACATTTGTTTATTGCTTAACTAGAAAAAAGCATCATATTTATTCATTGGTTAACACAACATTCTGAACGCTGAAAAGATTTTTAAACGGGCCTCCAAAAACTCTCAGATTTTGTTTGGTCATGGCTATTTGGTCTCCTATGTGTGTGAGTCCTTAGAAAGGCCGGGAAGGGGATGGAAGGCTGTCACGGGGCTCCCACGGAGGCCGAGATCTCAGTCACCGTGAATGGAGGGCACACAGCGGAACAAGGGGCAGACGCTCTGATCAAGCACATGTCACAAACACAAGTCCCTTTGGGGGAAACAGCAGAGCCAGGCCCCAGTCTGGTCACTGGAGATGTGCAGCCAGACTGGGATTATTTTGTATATTTTTAAAAAACACTCACTAAAGACTACGTAATTGTTTATGAAAACGTTACCCCAGGTGCTGGCCGTGGACACAGAGCATGAGCGGGCTGTTATCTGATGTGTTCAGGAAACGTGAACAGGAAACAAATGTGGTCTAGAAGGGCCTGGATGGCACGGTCCGTAAACACAGCAGAGCCGCTCTGTGGGGTAGGCTGGACAGCCATCTCTGCTGCCGTGCAGGGCGCTCCTTACTTCACTCGGTCACACAGTCCAGCAGAAGGTAACGGGGAGCCATCAGTGACCCAGGCCTGTGTAGGAACTGGGGAGGTCTCTGTGTCCCAGCCCCCACTGCACCAGTGGGGTCACCAGCTCTCTGGGCAAGGCGCTGGGGAGGCATTGGGACACCTGAGACCTTGCCTGCTCGCTGAGTCTTTCCTGCCTCTGGAAAGACCACTTCCTCGTCTTTTCCCACTTCCTGGTGGAAGATTCCTGAGCTGTCTCCACTCAGCAATTCGAGGCTCATGCTCGGACGCACATCATCACTGGGGGCTGGGCTCTTATTTTTTAAATTTAGAAGGTCTTTTTTTTTTTTAATAGTTTATTACCAATTTGATTTCCATATAACACCCAGTGCTTTTCCCCACAAGTGCTCCCTCCATGACCATCACCCCCTATCCGCTTCCCCCCTCCCTCTTCAGCCCTCAGTTTGTTCTCAGTATTCAAAAGTCTCTCATGATTTGCCTCACTCTCTCTCCCCAGCTCTTTTGCCCCCCTTCCCCCTTCGCATGTTCCCGTTAGGTTTCTCCTGTTAGACCTATGAGTGCAAACATATGGTATCTGTCCTTCTCCGCCTGACTTATTTCACTTAGCATGACACCCTTGAGGTCCATCCACTTTCCTACAAATGGCCAGATTTCATTCTTTCTCATTGCCATGTAATACTCCACTGTATATATATACCACATCTTCTTGACCCACTCATCAGGTGATGAACATTTAGGCTCTTTCCATGATTTGGCTATTGTCGAAAGTGCCGCTATGAACATTGGGGTACATGTGCCCCTATGCATCAGCACTTCTGTATCTCCTGGGTAAGTCCCTAGCAGTGCTATTGCTGGGTCAGAGGGGAGTTCTATGGATAGTTTTTTGAGGAACCTCCACACTGTTCTCCAGAGCGGCTGCACCAGTTTACATTCCCACCAGCAGTGTAGGAGGGTGCCCATCTCTCCACACCCTCGCCAGCATCTATAGTCTCTTGATTTGTTCATTTTAGCCACTCTGACTGGCGTGAGGTGGTATCTCAGTGTGATTTTGACTTGTGTTTCCCTGATGCTGAGTGACGCTGAGCATTGTTTCATGTGTCTGTAGGCCATCTGGATGTCCTCTTTGGAGAAGTGTCTGTTCAAGTCTTCTGCCCATTTCTTCACTGGATTATTCATTTTTTGGGTGTGGAGTTTAGTGAGTTCCTTGTAGATTTTAGATACTAGCCCTTTATTTTATAGATTATTTTAGAGCCATGGGCTCTCTGCTCAGTGCTTACCAAAGACCAATAACAGACAATAACTATTTCTCAAAAAATATATACTTTTTAGGTGATTCCAGGAGCCAATGGGTCTGAAAGCCCAACGGATGCATCTGGCTGGTGGTGATTTTTGCTACAGGCTGTCAGCCCACCGGCAGGCTGGGACCCGCAGCTCGAATGGTGAAGCTGGTCCAGGGAACAGGGGTAGCCTCAGTGGCCCAGGGGAGAACCCTGAGGATTCTGTCCACTGTGGCCCCCACTCGATTTGAAACTTGTTCCAAGGTTCATATATCTGACAGGTATAATTTACTTTTTGTATTCAGGGGAATATTGCACCTGTTTTCTACCTTATTGAGTTTCTTGTTCGTTTTGTTTTGAATGGAAGTATTTATTTTAAAAATTAACAGCTTTATTGAGGTATAATTGATATATTTTAAAAACTACACGTATTTAGTATTTACAATTTGATGTACTTGAATATATATATATATACACACCCATATATATGCAGCCCCGTGTTCATTATGGTGTGTGAGTGTGTATGTGTGTGTGTATCGTATGTATATATGTATGTATGAGTATGGAGTTTCCCCTCCAATGTTATGCTTTTTGGTCGCGATTTGCCGCTTCCCACATGTAGGATGGATGGATCATTTCCACTGCACTATCTTAAATAAATGTGTAAATCTCATATATTTTAAACCACAGAAATTCAATAATCATGTCAAAAGAAATGTTTTCCAGTGAATTTATCATTTTCTATTCATCTTTGTTTAACATTGCTCGGGTGAAGAAAGATACAAATAAAATTATTTTTGCAAAAAATTGCTTAAATTCCTCGCTATAGAGCGTTAAGACTGTCCGTGTCTCGGCCGCCATCACTGTGGAGAAGCGTTGTCGGGTAATTACAGGTAGGTCCAGTATTGTTTGACTGATCAGTGCTCCAGTTACTACGGTAACTACTGGTGTTCCACTCGGGTATTTTTCTCATGGGTTGTTTTCCAAAGAGACTTGTCAGTTGGCTTGTGATCACGTATTAAATGAATAAAAGTAACAACCGTTCGTATTAGAGGCAAGATTCTCAAGTGGGAGTCATTTCAAATACATCCAGCGGCCCCAGGATGTGGTTCCTCATCTCTACGGAGAAGGACCTCAAAGACGTGAGGTCACAGGGCCAGTTTCTCACAAATACTAGAGAAGCCGGGGGAAGCCATCACTCTGCTCCGGGATGGTGGGGCGACCTCCCCACCAGCGTCCCCGTGCCCCACTGGGCTCTTCTCCATCTACCAGCAAGGTTGCTGTGGTCACAGATGAGAGCAGCAGTCAGGTGTCACCTCACACCTGGCAGAACGGCTGGTATCAGAAAGTCAAGATCGCACATGCTGGCTGGAGAGGGTGTGGAGAAACTGGAAGCCTCTGCTGTCGTGGGGATGCACGTGGCTGCAGCCATAATGAAAGACAGTGGGGGGGGGTTCCTCAAAAAATTAAAAATAGAACTACTCATGATCCGCTGATCCTCCTGCTGAGTGTTTATCCAAAGGAAACAAAAATCACTATCCTTTTAATATTTTTAATGTTTATTTATTCATTTTTGAGAGAGAGAGAGAGAGAGAGAGCATGAGCAAGGGAGGGGCAGAGAGAAAGACAGAATCTGAAGCAGGCTCCAGGCTCCAAGCTGTCAGCACAGAGGCCGACGTGGGGCTCGAACCCACGAACCATGAAATCATGACTAGAGCCAGACTAGGAGGCTTAACCACCTGAGTTCAAGCCCCGCGTCGGGCTCTGTGCTGCCAGCTCGGAGCTTGGAGCCTGCTTCAGATTCTGTTCTCCCTCTCTCTCTCTTCCCCTCCCCTGCTCGCGCTCTGTCTCTCTCTCAAATATAAGTAAATATTTTTAAAAGTTAAAAAAAAAAATAAAACCACAAGTGCAGAGGAAAATTATGAATCCCGTGAAGCTATGGCAGGGCACATTAACCCAAAAGCCGAGGGACTGTCCTGGGTGGAGTGGCCCTGCTGCGTGCAAGTCCAGCTGGCTCTCGCCTCCACCGGTTGTATTTGGAGGGTGCCAGCTGGGCACTGGGATGTTTGAACATCCCTCTGGGGCGCTGTGTGGACACCAGCATGCATGCCTCCTTCCTTGCCAGGAAAGGGCTCAAACTGGACCTGCGTCCCCAGCGCCACTGCGTTTCTGACGGTGAGAAGCTTTAACCCAGAGAATAGCCCCAGTAGAAAGGAGGGTGCGAAGAAGTTGATGTTTTAGGGCGACTCTGGGCCCCTCAGGGCTGCAGACATAACATTATAAGCATGAGTTATATTGACTCGTGTGAAAGTCTCCAGGATAATTGTATCGACGCATCTTTGTAACGCATGCTCTGCTGCTGAAAGTATCATTACACTTAGTTGGGAAATGAGATTAAGTGGATTATGTAAACGAGTCTAGAAAATTGGAGACATTCAAAAAAACGTCTGGAACTACCAGCTAGGAGCAGGGCCCTTGGGAACGTACCGTCACAAAGCCGAGGGTCAGCCAGGTCGTGGACACCGGTGCTGGAACACCTTGCATTTAGTGAGGTGAGAGACCAGACAGGACTGAGATGGGCGCCGGGCACCTGCGGGCTGGCCTGCTGCTGGAGACGAGCTGAGGAGGACAATTCCCCTGCCCTTGGCCTCTGGGTTTGTGGGAGGGAGGAAGTTATCTAGGCAGCACCCCGGAGAGGAAGACTTTTTGTGATCATAATCCTACATTTCTGAGAAGAAAAGAGGTCTAGCATGAACAGGAAATGGCCATTTGACACAGTCTTAAACCGTGCATTTCCCCATCGCCTTAGTTTGAAAACAGACAAACACTGAGAAGTGAAAAGAATTGCAGGGTGAACACTGTGTAACCTCCGCCCAGCCTCCACCATCGGCATTTGCTACGCTGGCTTATTGGGAGTACCTGCTCATCCACGCTTCAAAACATTACGTTTTTCAATTTAAATTTTATTTAAAACAAAATTTTAATGTTTATTTACTTGTGTGAGAGAGACAGACTGCAAAGTGAGGGAGGGGCAGAGAGAGAGGGAGATACAGAATCAAAACGGGCTCCAGGCCCCAAGCGGTCAGCACAGAGCCCGACGCGGGGCTTGAACCCATGAACCATGAGATCATGACCTGAGCCGAAGTCGGAAGCTTAACTGACAGAACCACCCAGGCGCCCAGTACATTGCAGTTTTGGATGCATTTATTTCCAAACAAGTTGCAGAGCTCTCTCCTCTCCAGTCTCTGTCGTTGAGTTCACTATTTGTGGTCTGTTTCAGGTAATTTGCGGTAAAGGTTACATAGAATAAAAAGCACAAATCTTAAGAGGACCTTTCAATGTTGCGACAAACACATACACATATGTAACCCAAACCCCCAACCACAGGCAGAACTCTACATCCCTCCAGAAATTTCCGTCTTGCTCCTTCCAGTGACTTCCACCAAACTTCTCATTTTCACCATGTTTTGATCTGTCCGTTTTCCTCTTTCTCGTGCAACTGAATGAACAGAATTTTAAAGACCTTGCTTTTAGACCAGCAAACCTCCTGTATTCCACCGGATGCTCGTTTATTGTCTCATATTTCTGCCCATTTTCAAATGACAGCAAAGCAAGTGTCTCCAGACAAGCGTCCCTGCCAAATCTTGATGTGGCCAAGGAGAGTGCGGCTTCTGATGGGAGGCAGATCTTGGGCTTCTCCCGTCCCTCCAGGTAGCCTGCGGGTTTAGGAAAGAAAAATAAAATAAAATAGGCAAAGGCATCTGTTAACTACTCCCTGAGGGAAAATCCAAACAACTCTCTAGTCTTTTCATTCATGGTGACTCCACCTCCTTTCTATTCCCTCGGGGCGCAGGACGGCAGAGCGCTTTTCTTCCCGGCTGTATTTCCCAGGAAGCTCTTGCCAGAGAACGGAGGCCTCTCTGCAGGCTGCACAATTGAATCAGCAAGAATGAGATGTTCCAGAACTCGGGGCTTCTGGGATCTTGTCGCGGGATAACAAAGAGGACTTAGCGCAGGTCCCTTCCAGTGGGCCGATGGCGGGACGGGACGCAGAGCCGGCAGCCGTGCGTGCACCTCACCAGCTCAGCAAGCCGACTGGATCTGGCACACGGCGTCTGCCGATTTCCAAGCCCGTCGGCCCGAGCAGGGCTCACGCCCGCCAATCAGTCCTTATTCCGCCAGAAGGAACAAATATCGATTCACTGATTCAGGCGTCTGTTCATTTATTCATTCTGGACACTTACTGCATTTTCGCCCCAAAGTGATGTTTTCACCCTTTCCGCTGAGATGGAAACCAGAGCCTAGAGGTGACCCCAGACGCCCTCCTCCACCTCCTCGGCGGCCAATCCAAGACTGACTCCTGCAGGCCCAACCTCCCTCTCGTCCCCAGAATGTGTCTGTTCTGCGTGTTCGCCACCGAGATACCGCCGAGCTCCACGTGTCCCAGATGTCACTGGTGCTCCGTGATACTGCGGTGCCTGAAAAAGAATAGGCTTCTTGTCCCACAGTGAGGATTTTCCAGGGAGGAGGGGAAAGGAGGAACCAAGAGAAACATAAACACGCTGGAACTTCAGATCATCGTGAGTGTTCTGAACAAAAACTCAAACCCAAAGGGGTGACTGGGTGGCTCAGCTGGTTAAGCACCGGACTCCTGATATCGGCTCAGGGCATGATCTCACAGTTCGTGAGTTCGAGCCCGGCATCCGGCTCTGGGCGGACAGCCCGGAGCCTGCTTGGGATTCTCTGGAACATCACTTCTCCCCCGGCCCAACCAACGGGTCCACAAGACGAGCGGCTGCTCATAGTACCTCCTTCACTCCGATCTTTTTGAAATGCAAACTCTACCTCATCAGCTTGTCTGCCCTCCTGCCATTCCCATCAAAACACCCATGGCTCCCTATTGCTCTTAGGGAAACATGACTTGGGAACCAGCAGCCAGACGGCGCAGGGCCAGCCCTCGAGTTCCTCTCCAGCCAGACATGACAGCACAAACCTCCCCACTGGGGGCCTTCCCCAGTGGTCCCATCACTGAGCCTGCGCGCATGACCTCCCACAGCCGGGAGGACCGCTGCTCCCCAGTCCTCCTGCTCATTCTGTTTCATCCTCCAGACTCCGGATTGGAGCCCGAACCTCAGGGCAGCCCTCCCTGCCCTGCTTTCAGAATCAAATGCCCCAAATACATTTTTGGGGGGGACCATGGCCCCTGTACAGCACTTCTCACTCTGGCAATGCTCGATCTGATTTAGCTTTATTTGATTACCATCTGTCTATCTACATTTATATGAGCAGCTCCCCTGAAAGAGTAATTAAAACATTGGTTTTTAAATTGTTAAATGGACTCATATAATCATGACTGACTCACATGAATTGACAAGTCATCAGCACGGGGAAGGCACTTCCGGCCGTGGGAATAAATGACGTTGTTTTGGGAGATCAGAGGCAGAGCCAGTCCTGGGCATTGGAGGCCTGGTTCCCTTCCTACAGAACTCAGAGGAAGAGACTTATCCAAGGACACAGGAGAGGCAGAGTCAGAGACGCGGGGTGGAAGAGAGCCCTGCCTCCCAGGCCCCTCAGTCGGGGCTGCTGTGACAGAACTCCATGGACGAGGCACCTCACCAACAGCAGGAGTTGACTTCCCATGGTTCTGGAAGCTGCGAAGTTCAGGGTCAGGGTTGGCAGAGCTGGTGTTTGTTGAGAGCCCCCGGTGTGCAGAAGGCTGTCTTCTCCCTGGGGTCCGGGGGTGGGGGAGGGTAAGACCTCTCTGGGGTCTCTGTTAGATGGGCAATAACTCCATAGGTGAGGGCTCCTGCTTCCTGACCTACGCACACCCCGCTGGCCCCACCCACCTCACAGCATCACATCGGGGTCGGGTGTTTGGTGGGGAGACACAGTCCGCAGCAGAGAGTGTGCTGAAGTGTGTGTGCGTGTGTGTTGGGGTCAAGGAGGTGACAAGCGTTAGTAAATAATCCTCGAGTCCCAGAAATGTATGCTTTATCCGCTGCTCCTAGAAGATGTAGTTTTGTTTTGCTTTACATTTTTAAAAAAGATTTTGCTATTGCCTTGTAAAGACAAAATGTATGTTCTGCGATGTAGAATGTTTTAGGCAGTAATTGTAAAAGAATTCTAAGATGGGGCACCTGGGTGGCTCAGTCGGTTAAGGGTCCAACTTGGGCTCAAGTCATAATCTCACAGTTTGTGATTTCGAGTCCCACGTCAGGCTCTGTGCTGACAGCTCAGAGTTTGGAGCCTGCTTTGGATACTGTGTCTCCTTTCTCTGCCTCTCTCCTGCTCACGCTCTGTCTTTCTCCTTCTCATAAACAAATAAATATTTTAAAAAATTTAAAGAATTCTACGATAGAACTGAATAAAAATCAGGTAAGTTATTACATAGTAATCTTTAAAGCCCCAAACATACAGGATCCACATAGAAGACCCTTGGTAAATATTTCAGAAATAACTCTTATTTCCTGCAGAAGATGTTTTGTGTTTAATGCAAAGTAGAAAACCTAATTTTTTCAAAAATATGCCAACAGTTTGCGTGACGCAGCAGTTCGTGTGTCAAAACCATTCACTGTAGATGGTGCGTAGAAATAATAACTCTGGCTCTGCTCCCAGCGCCTTTGAAGGAACATTACTGTCCCTTGGATCGCTCTGAAAGTCCCAAGGGCATTTTCTGGGGGCTCTTAGAGTCCTGTCGTTACCCGCCAGTGACCAGGGAAGACCCCAGAGCCATCATTTTCCTGCCGTTTGCAGCAAAATCAGCGTTTCTATCCACCCACCCCCTCTTCCCCCTGCCAGGGGCTGCCTACACGCCCTGCATGGCCCCCAGGCCCAATTTGGGGCTCTCAGTGTTCAGAAAGATTTGATATAAAGACCTTTTGTTTGCAATCACTCTTTCATTGGACTGATCGCCCCGGAACTGACCTGGGCTTGGGTTGGAAAGCAATCTAAGCAAACAATACCCTTCTATACTCCGAATGACAACCTCCAACCGGCACTCACCGAGGCGAATGATGACAATCTTCTTTGAAATCAATTTCTCAGATAGCCCGCAAAGGCCTTTCAAAACCATTTTCTCCACAAATCTGAGGTCAACCACCCCTGTCGCGATTCTCACACGGCTCCACAATGTGACATGTGAAACTGGCTTCGGTGGGAGCTAAGTGCCCCGATCTAGCCCATGATCCATCAGTCAGCACCCAGGACTGCCTACAAACAGGAGCAGAGTGGGAGGCTGGCCGCCGCCCAGGGTGGGGGGGCACCAGGCCTACTGTTCCCTCCCGCCCTCTACGGCTCCCCCTGCTGGCCCTTTTCATGTATTATGACATGTTTGCCATGTTTGACCATAAACAAAGCAAGGATGTACTAGAATTCTACCATAAAATTCTGCATCTCTCCCCACTTAGGCTGGCTTCAGTCACTAGTAATTTATCTTCGCGTTGTTGAAATAAGAGAGAAATGGAGACCAGCTCTGAAAATTCCCCGAGGGGACAAAACTAATTTGGTCATGCAAATAAAGCCTAACTTAGCTTATTTGGCAAGGCTAACATTCCTTTGCTTGAAGTCACAAGCAACGCTGGAACTGTTTCCCAAGGTAACCAGTGACGAATCCCGTATTATTTCCGAACATTCTAACACTAGGACCCGTCCTGGGGGGACGCACAGCCACTGCCTTCTCACCGCATGAGCGGCTTTGTAACAAGCCCCCCCCTTTCCACCTTCCAGTCTGAGTGCTCCCACCTCGCAAACTGCCTTTTCAGTGTGTGTGCGCAATAAATGCTACTGATTCCCTGATTTTACTTCTGTTATTTCCAAACCTTTGACAACATTTTTCATGTTGATCATGTTGACTCGTTATTTATTGGAAGCGTCTGTGTGAAGATAATAAGCCTGCGTCTTTGTGGGGGGATGATGCTCTGAGAGTGCGTAGGAAAATAGAAATTGCAGAGAGAGGCTGCCGTGGAGGTGAACATTTCCACTGCCACCACAGAGCCGTAATTACCCCCAAACTAAAAGGTTCAGATGGAAAATTTTCAGATCGCTTCTCCAGAACCTCTAGGGCTAGAACACGCCATAACACTTAAAGGTTTGGGGGAAAACAATTCAGAAAAAATACCATATTTTCCTTTTCATGTAACTAAGTGTAGCCCCTTTAATTTTTTTTCTTTTTTTTTTGAGAGACAGAGAGAGACAGTGAGCAGGGGAGGGACAGAGAGAGGGAGACCCAGAATCTGAAGCAGCTCCAGGCTCTGAGCTGTCAGCACAGAGCCTGACATAGGGCTCGAACCCACAACCCACGAACCGTGAGATCATGACTTCAGCCGACGTCAGAAGCCGGACGCTTAACCGACTGAGCCCCCCAGGCGCCCCAAGTGTAGCCCCTCGATAAGCCTTCCACGGAAGCGTCACTAGTGTTGAGAAGGAGGTGAGACCAGAAGACTGTGGTTGTTCAGCTTCCTGGGAAGAAGAAGTGTGAGCTCGTGTGAGCCGAAGATAAAGAGGAAACATCCCGATCTGGAGAGCTGGCTTGGGCACACCGCGTCACCGCCGCAGGAATTCTGTGCTGGCGGGCCAGCCTCGTTAGAAGAAACCTAACATTTCCCTAATGGGCAACAATTGCCTCGGAGGGGGCTCTGACGCCTTTCTTTGCACCGGGGGCGGAGCGGCGCTCACCCTGCAATTACAGTGACACAACAAAGCGGCGAGCGTGGCACAGCGGAGCCACCTTCCTCGTCACGAAGTCCCGAGATGCAGGAGGACGGGAGGCACGCGGTCTGTCCCTCAGGGCTAATGTGGAGGCCGCGGCGTCACTTGCAGTGGCAGCGGCATGAGGCTCCATCCCCAAGTCTTAAAGTCACCTAACAATCAGAGAACCCTTGGCTGAGCCCCAACCTGAAGGCGCCTTCCTCCGAATTTCCAGGCTAGGGCCCAGGCATCTGAGTGGGGACATGCTAAGTTTTCGCCAATTTGGGAAACACAGAACACTCCCTGAGGTCCCCCCTGGTCTATGCATCCTTAATGGTCTCAGCTGGTCATTCGTGATGAGGCACAGGAGCCCGAATATACCGAGAAGTGTCCAAGGAGCCGGCAGGAGCACAGCTGCCTCTTTCCCCTGATCCTCCGTGGCAGTGAAACCTCCGCGGGGCGTGGGTCTACATGGGCTTTGAAAAGACGTCCAGACTCGGTATAGCCACCCTCGATGACCACTCACTTATACTCTGATGGGTGTGATCCCAGGAGCCGCTCAGCTGGTCAGGGCATATTTGCAGAGAGCCTACCATTTCCTTATTGAGGAAAGCTTCATTGCTCCTTTAGTCCCCTCCTCTCATGTGTTTTTTGTCAAGTAAAAGCAACTTGCACACAGCAGAGTGTTAGGCTCTACAGATCTAGTAAGATTGGGGCGCCTGGGGAGCTCAGTCAGTTAAGCATCTGACTTCGGCTCAGGTCATGATCTCACGGTTCATGGGATCGAGTCCCACATTGGGCTCTGTGCTGACAGCTAGCTCAGAGCCTGGAGGCTGCTTTGGATTCTGTGTCTCCCTCTCTCTCTGCCCCTCCCCCACATGCACTCCATCTCTCTCATAAATAAATAAACATTATATATATATGTAAGATATAGAAAGACTGAGTGATTTTTTAAAAATCTAAATATACTGCTTACACAAACAGAGTGAGGGGATGGAAAAACACATTTCAAGCAAACGGGTAGTTATACTTACATCAGCCAGATAGACTTGAGACTATAAATGGTAAAAAGAGATAGGAAAGGTCACTATATAATAATAAAGGAGTCAATACACCAAGAGGTTAGAACCATTTTAAGTATTTATGTGCCCAACGTTGGAGCATATAACGTAGAAAGCAAAAGCTGACAGAGCTAAAAGGAGAGATAAACAGTGACGCAATAACAGTGGGGACTTTAACGCTCCACTCTCAGCATCCAGACAGAGAATCATAGAGAAACAGCAGATTTGAACTACACCCCAGACCACATGGACCAAAGGGACACCCCCAGAACATTCTATGCACCGGCAGATACACATTCTTCTCAAGCACACAGGAAACATTTTCTATGAGAGACCATATGTTGAGCCACAAAAGAAGCTTTAGCAAATTCAAGAAGACTGAATCAGACCAAGGATCTTCTCTGACCACAATGGCAAGAATGAATAAATCAATAGCAAGAGGAAAACTGGAAAACTAGAACACATGAAAAGTCAACAAAAACAAAAAACTTAAATAGATAGACAAGAGATAGATAAATGATAGATAGATAGATAGATAGATAGATAGATAGATGGATAGATAGATGATAGATGATAGATAGATAGACTGTGCTGAAAAACCATGGATCAAATAATAAATTCAAAGGGAACTAAGAAAGTATCCTGAGACCAACAAAAATAGAAACACAACATACAGAACATGCAGGACGCAGGGAGAGAAGCTCCGAGCAGCAAGCTCATAACAGTAAATGCCAACATTAAGAAGCAAGAAATACACCAAATAAATACTGTATCTTGCTGCTCCCTAATGAACTAGAAAAAGAATTAAAAAAATAAGCCCAAAAGGTAGCAGAGGAAAGGAAATAATAAAGATTAGAAGAGAAATCAACAACATAGGGAACAGAAAGGCTGTAGAAAAATATTAACCAAACTAAGAGTTAGTTCTTTGAAAAGATAAACAAACTTGACACACCTCAACTACACCAACCAAGGAAAAAAGAGAAAGGACTCAATTAAATAAAATTATAAATGAAAAAGGAGACATTAAAGCTGGTAAAGCATAAACTCAAAAGACTGTAAGAGGCTACTATGAACAGCTTTATGCCAAGCACTAGATAACCTGGAGGAAATGGAAAAATTCTTAGAAATCTGTAACTTACCAGGACTGAATCAGGAAGAAATAGAAATTCTCAATGAGCAATTATTAGTAAGGCAACTGAATTAGTAATCAAATATCTCACAATGAAGAAAAGCCTAGGATTAAATGGCTTAACCGGCAATTTTACCAAACATTTAAAGAAGGGGGTGCCTGGGCGGCTGAGTTGTTTGAGTGTCTGACTCTTCATTTCGGCTCAGGTCATGATCGCAGGGTTGTGGTATCAACCCCAGGGTCATTCCATGGGGGACTGAGGGCCCGGGGGTGGAGGAATTCAATGGCTCATCTGAGCGTGTTTAGAACAATTTTTTCAATAAGAACTAAGATATTTTTTCGGTTTAAATGTATTTAGAGCTTTTCTACATCTCATACACCATACACGGTTGCTATGGCAAAGATTTTCACACATAGTCCTCCATACCCAATGGCAATCAAGATTTGGTGGCACCTGCTTCATTTACCCCTATTTTGTTTATTTATTATTGTTGACATTTAAAGAAAAACCAAGACCTGGTGTCATTCACCCCTGCCGTACGTCACCTTGTATTTCAAAAGGCAAGAAAAAGTCTTAAAAAGCATAATCTCAATGTCTTTATAACATTTAAGATTAATAAGAATTTCTGAGCAATTTATAATAATAGCTCCGTACACAAGTATCTCTAATGACTTCATATCAAAACTCTTTCTACATGTTTCTTTTTAAATTTTTTTGTTTATTTATTTTTGAGAGACAGCATTAGAGACAGAGTGTGAGTGGAGGAGGGGCAGAGAGGGAGACCCAGAATCTGAAGCAGGCCCCAGGCTCTGAGCTGTCAGCACACAGCCAGGCATGGGGTTCGAACCCACGAACCGTGAGATCTGAGCCAAAGTTGGACACTCAATCAACTGAGCCTCTCAGGTGCCCCTCTTTTTTTTTCAACCCTGGATTAAAATGACAACAAATGAACCAAGAAAACCACTTACGTTGCCCTTGGATTAACTTCTTGATTCTTTAACAGCTTCTTTCTCCTCCCTCATTTTATGAGGTTGATTTGCTGAATAACAGGGTCAACTGTTCTTGAGGATATCGTAAATTCTGAATGCACCTGCTTTCTTCAGGTCATCATTTAAAGTTTTCCATCGTCCCCTGTGCTGGCTGTCACTGGAAGCGTTCTGGAGGCTTTTATTAGATCCAGACTCAGTACTTCTGCCAAGAATGCCTTCCAGGTGGGGTAGAGTAAGGCTGCAGTGCATCGGGGAGGCGTCTGGCTCATCTTCTCATTCAAGGGATGTCAGAGCCTACGTGTGGAAGGGGTGGTGGCACCTCGTCTCTTCACGAAGCCTCGTCTGAGGCTCATGTCAGCCTCAGGTGACCAGCACCTCAATGACAGATGGCAAGAAGGTGACTCTCCCCCTATAACTTCTTCCACAAAAAACTGGTACAGAAAGACAGAAGTTCTGAACAAGATAGTCCCTTCATTCATGACCCATGAGGGTTTTGCTTGTTGGTTTTTGCTCTTTGTTTTACTATTTCTTCTTTTACGTATAACTATAACTCTTTGTATTTTTATATAGTCAGTGAACTTGATTCAAGTGAGTCATGATTCAGCAAAAGGCGCTCCCATGTTACTTCTCTAACTATCCACGTTGTATCGTTTAACTGCAATTTGTCTTATAAATCTAAAGAGTTTCATCTATTTCTTTTCAAAAGGTAACATATGTATGTCCACACAGAATTCTGCGAGGCTTATAGCAGCTTTTTTCATAATTTGGGAGCAACCAAAATGTCCTCCCATAGGTGATGGAACTCTGGTCCAGCAAGGTGATAGAACAATGTTCACAGCTAAAACCATGAGCTGTCAATCTGTGAAAAGGCATGGAGGAACCTTGAATGTTCACACCTAAGGAAAAGGAGTCAATCTGAAAAGGCTACAGACCATATGATTCCAACTCTATGATATTCTGGAAAAGGCAAAACTATGGAGACAGTAGAAATTCAGGGGTCCTCAGGGTTGATAGAGAGGGCGGGGAGTGTAGACAGTGCACTGACGATGTTCGGGGCCGTGGAAACGCTCTGTAGGACACGAGAATGGTGGCTACATGTCCTGATGCACTTGTCCAAACCCATAGGATGTACACCGCCAAGAGTGACCTCTAATGTGAACTGTGGGCTTCCATGCTGGTGTGTCAATGTGGGTGCATCAATTGTAACAAATGCACCATCTGGTGAGGAGGTGGATGCGGGAGAGCTGGGGTCAGGCAGGGATGGAGGAGGCAGGAGCTCGTGGGAAATCGCTGCACTTGGTGCACAAGTTTGCTGTGAACCTGGAAGAGCTCTTTAAATAGTCCGTGAACAACTACAACAATAAAAGTGAGCAGATGCAGAATCGCACCTCACTTTATTTTTAACAATACTTAGTGTGAGATGCTTACCTTGCCTGTGAGCTCCACTGGATCCCAAAGTCATCACTTTTTTTTTTCTAAGTAAGGATTATGCTTTGCTTTGTGAAGTTCTTGCTAGAAACGAGCCCAGGGTTCAGGTTAAAATAAGTCATAATAAACAGGGTCTTACCATTACATTAGAAAAGCACCTGAGAAATAAATCGAAGAATGATGCCACTTTTTCTAGGTCTAACAGTGACAAATAAGATAAAAAGACTTTAATCCTAAAGCTAAATAAGACCTCTCCCTGATGATACTAAAGAGGAGACTGGGAGCCAAGGATTTAATTATTGCAGTTTTAGGCTATTGCATTAGTTAAATGGCACACATTCAATAGCAAAAGAGCGAATGATTTGCTGTATCATTATTGATGAGGCAATGATATCAAATATCATCATCTGGAGACCCTAAGCCTGTTTTCAAAGATCTCTCAAAAGATACCATATCTGGGGGGAACTCGAAAACTGTGTCATATTGAAGTTTTCTCTTTGAGAGTTTTACTTCTGCCTTCTTTCCTCCCTCCCTCCCTTCCCTCTTTCCTTCCCTCCCTCCCTCCCTCCTTCCCTCTTCCTTCCTCCTTCCCTTTCTTCCTCCCCCCCTCCTTCCCTTCTGCTCTTTCTCCTCCTCCTTTTCTTCTCTCCATCCCTTTGTGGCCTTCTTCCTCTCCTGCTAAGCTGGAGGGACATGGACATGGTTGCCTGTAAACCATTTCTATAAAGCATGCTCCTTTTTTCGTCCCCAGCTGTATCGATCATTTAAGTGCTCTCTGAGGAAACGGCAGGAAAGGCAAACACATTCATGGATATATTAGTCCAGCTGTCTCCGCCCTTAGAGTAATGATTTCCAAGCTCTAAGGGCGCCTGAGTGGCTCAGTCGGTTAAGTGTCCAGCTTCAGCTCAGGTCATGATCTCACGGTTCGTGGGTTCGAGCCCCGCGTCAGGCTCTGTGCTGACAGCTAGCTCAGAGCCTGGAGCCTGCTTCAGATTCTGTATCTCCCTCTCTCTCTGATCCTCCCCTGCTCACACTGTCTCTCTCTGTCTCTCAAAAAATAAATAAAAAACAATTAAAAAAAAGAGAGGAGGCAGGGGGAGGGAAGAGTGACAGAAGTACATACTAGTTTCCTATGTGGCGCTGTAACAAATTATCACAACCTTGGTGCCTCAGAACAAAAGAGTATTGATGACATTTATTACCAACATACATAAGTCTCAGCAGGGCTGTAATCCTTCTGGAGATTCTAGGGGAGACGTGATTTCCTCCCCTTTTCCAGCTTACAGACCCCCTGTGTTCCTTGGCCCCTGGCTCTCACCGTACCCAAAGCCACCCATGGTTGGTTGAGTCTTTCTCATGTGGACTTACTCCAACACACCCTTCTGCCCTCTTCTTCCCTATCGAAGGAGCCTCGGATCCACCTAGATAACCGAGAATAATCACCTTCTCTGTAGGTCAACTGATCAGTCATGTTCATTCTCCCTTCCATGCAATGGAACAACAAATTCACAGGTTTTGAGGATGAACGCATTGACACTTCTGAGGAGCCATTATTCTGCTATCCTTTTGTAGGGATCTGAGAAAGATGGGTCAAAACCACTGAAGAGAGAAAGGACTGTTATTGATCAGAATCCCAAAAAACATGACAGGAATGGAACTTGCAAGGAAAGAGTGGGATTGAGGGAGGCGTGGAAGATCAACAGGGGGGTCTCCTCAGTAGAAGACGGTCCTTGGGAAGGTAGGGGACATGTAGCCCCGAGCGCAAGGAGGAGAGCCTGAGAGCACCCTTGAGCTGGAGGAAAAGGGGGACAGGGGTCTTGTTTTGTGTCACATTGTATTTGTAGCAGGGACATCAAGATGAAGATGAGTTTTACTGTTTACTCTAGAAAATAAGAGATAAAGTCATGGGCCGGCATGGGGGGTGGAAGATGAACTCAGCCTCAGCTGGTCCTAAGATATGAACGTCAGTGGCCAGCGAGAAGGGGGCAGATGACCAGCAAGACTGGCTTCTCTGGTGGGGTCGGAGCCCGAGGCCGGCTTCACCGCAGCCCCAAACCGCCCGGTCACACAACACTTCTCCAGGTGCTCAGCAGATGCCCTGCGCGGAACAGAGTTGGCAATCTGTGAGTCAGGCTCTGAGGAAAGACAGCTGGGCGTCCTTGGATTTGTGCCTTGGAGGTAAACACAGTCATGAGTCTATAACAGAAGATCCGAAGGTCTGAAACCTCCCTGAGGCTGGGAACAAGGGTCCCGGAGCGAGGGCAGGAGGCGGGACCCACGGAGATTGTGATGCTAGAGCGATTCCACCTCAGCTGCTCGCAGGTTCTGGGTTGAAGTCTTGGGAGAGGTTGGTGTGAAGGGGAGGAAAGGTGACTTGTGTTACCCACCGTGAGACCGAGCTTCCGTTTGGGTATCTGTGAAATGGGATCGAACATACATCCCTGCACAGACATGAGCAATCAACAAGACAATAAGCAAGGCACGGTTTCAGGCTGGCGACAGACAGGCCAAGGTAAGCCTGCATGCTGGATTGGCTTGGAATCGGAGCACTGCTAGACAGACACGCATTCCCAAAAGACACCGTGGCCCCCTACCCCCCTGCATCGACTAATTCTCAGCGCTGGTCGCCCGACAGGCCCTGACTCTGCAGCTTGAGATCCTTGATGAAATGACAGGTCCACTGATGTCCCGTGTCGTAGCTGTGATGGACAATGGATACAGTCCTGAGTGAGGAAATGACCAGGAGGACATTTTCTTTGCTAACAACATGTCCAGCTTTTGGCATCAGATCCAAATACATCGAAGGAATGTGCATAGTTGCTGCATGTTCTGTGTTTTGCCTTTCTTAATGAATTCCTGGAGAGGATGGTCAGGTTAGCTCTCGTTTCAGGAACGGCTCCCTTCCTGTATCAACAGTTTCTTGCCCTGAAATCCACCCCTAAAAATACTGGTCATTGAAAAGCTGTATAGCGGGAGCATCCAGATTTTCCTCTTATTTAAAAACTGCATCCCTTGAGATGAGCGGCCAGTTGATAGCCATGGAAGCCGAGGCAGCCAGATCAGTGTGTATCCTGGGTCCTCTCATTTCACCTTTGCGTCTTGAGATGTCCATGATGTAAAGCATATTTGTCCTTTTCTCTGCAGGACAGGGCACCTGTGTGTCCACCTGCCCAGAAATTCTGCAACAGACCAGCTCCCCCAAGACCAAGGGCCTTCCGTGGACTGACACCTAAAGCCACTATTTCAGTGACTTGAAGTTCCATGTGAAGCCAGAGCCAGCACCCCAAGGACTGCTGCACTGTGTTTGTTCTCGGGCTGGTGAGTCCTGTCTGAGTCTTCTCCTCTAGGGAGAGGGAGGAACCAATGATGCCTGCCTTCCACTGTTGACTGGGGGGCAGGGGTCAGGGAGTGCAGAGTTTCTCGGTAAATGACAATGACTGTATCCATGGATTTTACCATGACTTAATGCACTTGTGCCTGGCCTGCCTCCAAGTCACATTCTGTCCCACTGGCGTTGTTAAACTTGAAGTTGTTTTTCTGTGAATTCTTTAGGCATTTCTCTTGCCTTCCTAGCTTCATATCACATTGACTTAATTTATGACAGATGCTTGGAAGCCTATTTCAAATTGAAATGTCCTTTAAAATTCACTCGATCTGGCACCTACCTTAAACACGCGGTCAGCGGATGCCCTGGAGGTGTAGACGCAGATGCTGTCCGATCTGCAGTGGATTGGATTTTTCTTTTCCGGAAAAGGTCTCAGAACCCACTTGTTTGGAATCAGTCTTTATTTCTAACTTCATGTTTAAACATTTCAACTTTCTCCCCAAAGTGGATTTCAGGATGTGTAGCCCTAAAAATACCTTGGGCAGAAATCACAGAGCTGGATGTGCTATGTTCATTATTGACTCAAAGGTGAGAGTCACACTTTTTCAAGTGATGTCCTCATGGTCTGAAAGCCTGGCTTTTCAGGTTAGACTTGCCTGCATTCCATTCCCAATTTTTGGTCTCACTGGCTTGGTGACCTGAGGAAACCACATCGGGTCTGTGAGCATCAGGTTTGTCGTTTATGAAATAAGGATAACTCATGCTTTTCTTGCTTTTCTACCTTATGTTCTTATCATATCTTTCTTTCTATTATGAAAATCCAAGAAATCATTCAATACAGGAGCCTGGCTGCTAGCAATAAATCTTAGTTTTCTTCATTCTTCCCTTACAGGGAGGTACTTTCAGTGTTTGATCCATGTCTTTAAAATTGTCTGAACTATTTAAAGTTTTCTTTCCTTCTGGCAAGGTAGCTTTCCTAAGCTTCTACTCACTCTCTTATTATTCTTGCAGTATTTTTTTTTTTCTGATAAAGTGTGAAGAAAAATTCCTGCTGATGGGTTTGAAAAGTCATAGCTGGTTTTGGGGGAGAAAATGTGCCAAAGGCGATGACAAATCCACCATCGCCAGGAAGAGGTCACCTCCCTGGTCCCTCTGCCACAACGTTCTCCAAGTCCCCCTTAATGTATGATGTGTCCCATTCAAAGGAGGCTTTACCTGGGCACTGCCTTCCCTGTGAGTTCTGGAGCCCCTGCACTGTCCTGGGATACGGATCTGGTCTGGTGAATCCACAGGAAGGACAGGCCTGAGGTGGGAGGTGTCTGCCTCTCCCACAGCCTCACGAATGGTTCAGTGGGAGCCTTGGTGCCCCAGGAGGACGCTGCTGCTGTGCTCAGCCCGTCGGCTGGACCATCGTGTCCCTGGCCTCCAGCTCTGTTGCCGTATCTCCACTGGAAATTTTCCAAAACTTTACATGTCTTCTGAGGTTCAGAGCCTGGCCTCTGACGTCAGCGCCTCTGACCGTGGGATGGCCAGGAGGGAAGATTCACTCGGGGTCGAGGGCCATGTGTTAGGTCCGGGGCTGCTGAGGGAAGCACTACCCACAGGGCAGCGTAAACTACAGAAGTGTATCCTTGGCTCATTCCGGAGGCCCATGGGTCTGAAGGCCAGGGGTGAGCAGGGCTGGGAGGGTTGAGGACGTGGGAGAGAATCTGCTCCTGGTGATCGCTGGTGACCCTCGGCGTTCTGTGATCTGACCTCTGCCTTTCCGTTCCTGGGACGTCTCCCTGTGCCCACGTCTGAGTCTCTGTTCAAGTTTCCTCTTTCTAGAAGGAAACCAGTCTGATCGGATTAGGGCCGTTCTTAAGGCCCTTACCTTAACTCGGTCATTTGTAAGAAAGATTCTTCTCCCAGATGAGGTCATGTTCATAGGCACTGGGGTTGGGATCGACATCTTTTTGGGTGACATTCCAACATTTATCTTCATTCCTTGTGGTTGAGACCACTGTGCTTTCCTTTCCAATTTAACAAGCAGGCCGTCAGCAGGTGGGTGGACGAGACCCAACCTCAGACGCTGTGGCTCCTACCTGCACGGACGGGGGAAGAGCTGGGGCTCAGAAGGGACTCACCCGCTCGAGAAACAGGTCCCCCCGGCTCCCACTCGTTTGAAATTTGGCCGGAGGAAGGAGCTGCAGGTGGCCAATAATAACCAGCGCTGCGAGCCGATGATTCATTGTTTAGGTCGGCCAACCTGAAAACATGAATATCTCTTTCTTTTTTGACTATCATTAAACTTCTAATATTAGTCTGGAATCATACATGAAAATATTTTCTGCTGCCTACATTCATCCAGGTGTTACCATTATATATCCTAATGAAAACATGGGAATAATGTTTTGGTGGAGAATTTGTGAATTTTATAAAATGTAGACAGTGTAAATTCCATACAAAGAGAGAGTCAATAAGCCAATATTGGGGAGACGCAGGGCACAATCAGACACCCCGTAGAGATCATGGCTGGAATTTGTGGCATGGCCCTGCAAAATGGCCACGCCGTGCCCTTTTATAGGCGGGAACCCCCGTGGGCTGGATCCCACACACCTGGTGCTGCAGGGCCAGGATGACCCAGTCCGGATCCCGCCCTGTTCCCTGCATCCTCACTGCTCTGTCCCTAGCAGCACTGTCCTCAGGGCTGTGGCTCCTGGGAATAGAGCCCAGAGGGGGAGGGCGTGGTCTCGGAAGCCAGCCCAGGCTCGCCTGCAGCTTCCCCATGGGCTGGGTGGACCCAGACCAGTGGCTTGATCGCTTGCTGCCGGCCCCTCACGACCAAACACACAACACACATCTGTAGGGTTGTTGTGGTTGTGAGGTGAGGTTGTGTTGGTCAAGTGTCTGAAATAGTGCCTGCGCACAAAAGCCCACCAGGCATGGTGGTGTTATCAGATGTAATGAAACAACCGTGAAGTGGCAGACTGGGAAATCAGCTTCACAACGCACTGCAGAAGAAAGGCACAGAGCGGAAGGAAAGAGCAACTTATCTGAAGGTGAGTCTGTGCTCTCGGCGAACCACGGACTGTCTCCACTCGGCCAAGGGCAGGGAGGCCAGCTTCCTGCCCCAGCAGCCGAGGGTCTCCCCATGACAGACCACACCTTCTGGTACCTCCTTTGTGGACATGCATCCGCTGGGGCCAGCAAGGCAAGGAAGGGATGGGGCTCATTTTCAGAATGTGTTGTTGAGTGAGTTGAGCTCAGAAGTGTCCCGGCCAACCTAGCTTTTCCTCAAACTCAACGTCTTGATGTTCAGGTGACACTGAATGGAGGCAAAGGTATTTAATTTTTTTAATTTTTAAATGTTTTGTTTATTTTTGAGAGAGAAGGAGCACGAGCAGGGGAGGGGCAGAGAGAGAGGGGCAGGGGAGACAGAGGATCTGAAGCAGGCTCCAGGCTCTGTGCTGACAGCAGTGAGCGCAATGCAGGGCTCAAACTCCTAAACCACGGGATCATGACCGGAGCGGAAGTCTGATGCTCAGTGGTCTGAGCCACCCAGACGCCCCAGGATTTGCCTTTTTAAAAAGTGCGTTGCAAAAGTCCAAGTGTGGCATTTCAAAGCCGTCACTGCCGTTCTGGGGAGGGCTAGAAATAAACACACTCACGATCTGCTCTTTAAAAAGGGTCTCTGGGCCCGAGGAAGGTTCCAGGCTGCCGTGGGTGCTGCCTTCCACAGACGTCTCAAGTTGCCACCCGGCCACGAGGCTCCAGGAACTCACGAAAGCACTGTCTGGCTTCGGACTTAAATCTAAGGCAGGGGTGGCCGTGGGAGCCTTTCTGGTCTAGAAACTTGGCAGAGGAACAAAGGGCGGTGGTACTGAAGGGGGGAGGGGGGAAATGTGTCACGAGGATGCGTGGGGAACAATCCACCTGCTCAAAGTAAATGGTCAAACAAGAAATAGAGATGGTCTAAGAGTTCTCCAACTCAGGGCAGTGCCTCTCTCTCCACACGCTCTCACCTTGTGCTCTGCAGAGCCACTTTGCAGAGAGCGGAGGGGGGTGTGGACAGAGCCCGCTGCGAGCCGGGGCGGGTGCAGGTGCAAAGTGACTGGCCTTGTGCACCCGCTCAGTCCTCCGGGAGCGACAACAGAACAGCAGAACACCCACCGGTTCATCGCCGGTGACTTTCTCCAGGGAGAGAACGGGAGCCGAAAGGGAAGGAGGTGCTGGGGTGTGGTGAGCAGTAACTAGAGATTCAGGCGAGTGGGATGCAAGCGGGAAGGAGACACCCACACTGTCTCGGGGGGGCACTGGGGGCTCTGACAGGGGGACCCGACCACCTCCGCGCCACCCCTTTCTGCCTGCCGGGGGAGCAAGAGCAGGGGAGACAGCGGGGGGAGGGCAGGGACCACCCCTGCGGGAGGGAGGCTGCGGTGTGGGTCTGGCCGTGTCGGGGCTCTCTGAGTCCAGTACCGCCCCCTCCGCCCCTGGAACTGCAGGCTCTAAGCACGCAGTCATCATGGGGCTTTGCCGGGAGAGGGAAGCAGGTTCCGGAGACTCCGCGGCATTCTGGACAGAACGGGCCTCTTTCAACATCATGATATTTATGTAGCAATTGTGCAGCGTGGATACATAAAGAAAAGCAGAGAGAAGGGGAGGCAAGGAGGTGGAAGGAAGGAGGGAAGGAAGGAAGGAAAAAGTAAAGTAAAATGTAAAAAATGACTTTTGCAAATGAAATGTTTTGCAAGTTCCTTTTGTGGAAGCATCCACCTGGCCACAGATTCGCCAGCGTCTCCTGAGGTCCGGCCTCCAGAAGAACTCGGAGCCTGCAGGGCGCTCCGGGCATAGTGGGGGTGCCGTCCCTTTGCAGAAACGGAGCTGGCTTTCTTCTCCCCACAAGAGTGAGGAATCTTGTTCCTTCTACACTCGTGTTAAATCCCAACATCCCTCGTTCCAATCAGATCAGGGCTCAAGCTGGGAGAGCTCCTCTTTCGATGCATCATTTGAAGATGTTTCTGCCACGTGGATGGGGGCTGGGGGCTGGTGCGGGGCGCATGGCAGGTTATTCTTAGCATCCGCCACATGCGCCTTCTACCGAGGACAGATTTATCAAGAAAATCAAATGAAATCTTAGTTTTGCAAGAGTCTCTTGCTAGGATGCCGCTAGGCAAAATAATGACTTTGGAAGATTTAAAAATAGATGCACCATTCAGGGCTCAGTCATCACTTTCCCAAGCAAAACCTTCACCAGTAGTTCTGTGTCCTACCCACCCCCCTTCATTCTCCCCTGCTTTTCTCCTGCCCTCTTTCCTCTTCCGCCTTTCCTTCCCTCTTGGGTCATAGTCTGTGTCAGTGTGGTGGAACAGCAGGCTGATCGCTGTTTGTCAGTGGCCCAGATGTTTTAGGAAAAAGTTGCCACTTCCGAAAAGTCACAATATTAACTTTATAAACACGAGGTATTTTTTTTCCCTCTGTGTTTTTTCTAGAGAACATAACATGACCATAAGTCAAGCTGCTTTGGAGGTGGTTTTAAACCTTCTGTACTACAGAAAACTTCAGCCACACCCACAGGGGGGTTGGGGGCCTGGCCCTCCCGTCACCATCTGCCCGATGATCAGGCCAGCCTGGCGACAGCCTCTTGGCCTCGGTTCCCCTTCCATTTTGTGACTTGGGGGATATTTCAGAGCAGACCCCAGGCTTCATGCCATTTCAGCTGTAAACATTTCGTTATGCACGGCTACCTGCTACTTTCTCTTTATGTACTTGCCATCCCATTAACACTTCCTAAAATTTAAAATATTTCTCAAGTTGTCTTATATACAGTCCATGCTCACATTTCCTTGACCATGTCCATATCTTCTCACAGCGGAATTATTTGACTTGGAATCCAGGCAATATCCATACATTGTATTTGGTTCTTGTATCTTCTTAGATCTTCCCATTGGCTGTTTTGGGGGCACGCAGGGTCTGAACCGTTTTCCCCGTAGGACCCGCACCTTCTGACTTTGGTCAATGGCTTCTCTGTGGCATCATGAGACATGATCCTCTTTCTCATCGTGTGCCCTGTAACTGGGTGGCAGCACACGGGCTGATGATTACATTTAGATTAATTTTTTTTCCACAATACTTCCCAGATGGCATTGTGAGTGTCCTGTCCCATTGTATGATGAGGGAGATGACCTCACATTGGCTCCCTTGCAGGGATTCTAAGATTCACTGGAGCATCGCTGTGTCCCGGTGACCTTCCCTATATAAATTTCACGTCCACCAGCCCTGGAGTGGTTTTAGTCCAGGGGAGGTTACAGGATGGTTTGCTCATTCTGTGACATCTTCTGCATGTGTTAGCCGGAGTTCTGTGTAGAGAGAACCTTTCACTGCAGAGCAGTTGGCTAATATGAAAAACAGATATATGGTTCATTCTTTCCAATTACTACAGTTTTAGAGTAGTGAGGTGGTGTCTTAGCAATTATCAGTGGAAATAGCAAGATTTTTTTTCAAATATCACTGTGTCATGATTCATTTTTAAAATAAGTTTTTTATATTATAGTATACTATAGGATGTAGTATATATTTGGGGGTGCTTCCTCACTTCATGGCACTCCAAGATGCTCCCGGCTCACTTCATCTATGCCCTGCCCAACCCTAGAACCGGCCATTTCGTCTAGGGGTCCTGGTCCCTTTCCGGGGGTGGATAGTTTTAGAAACTGTAACTCGATACCGATGTCCTCACTGCCTTTTTGGCACGTCATTGCTCCTGCTCACCCCCAGCTGGCAGAGCAAGGGGATAGGTCCGTGCACACTAACCTGTGTGTGTACGAGCGTGCGTGTGCACTTTTGTACATGCCTGTCCGACATTTACATTGAGCCAAATGTGAGTTCCTACAGATGACTCGGCGCCCGGTCTGCTATCACATGGATCACTCGTTTGCTTTTCTGCAACTTCCCGCTCCCACCGGGAAAACTCTGCATGATAAGGAAAGAAGAAAGGACATCTTCACAAAGTCAAGTCTTGTGATACACGGACATGAAATGTCTCCCCCATTTATTTGTATCCTCTTTGATCTCTTTCATCGGTGTTTTATAGAATTTCACACAGGGACCCGGTACCTATTATGTTGAGTGTATTACCTCGGGACTCTTTGGTGTGATTTCCAATAGTATCATTCTTGAATTTTAAATTCCAGCTTCTCAGTATAGGAATATAAGAAAGCAATGAACTTTTGCATGTTGAATTTTTTCCTTCAATTGTGCTGAACTCATGTTGAAAGTGAGTAGAGCATTAATCCAGTTAGAGAAATACCTGCTGTCACTATAACTGTGTTCCATCTGCTATACTTGTTCTGTCTCCTTTGTTTCTCCATGTCTCCCGCCTTCCAGGTTCTGGTGGAGCATGGTACGTGGTTCTAGTCTGCTCTAGGCTACCGGCACTCTTAGTGTTCCATGTTTTTGCATTCAAAAATGCTACTAATTCTTACTACAGAGTTATGATACCAAATAATTTATGTTTTTTTTATTTATTAGAGACAGAGAGAAACAGAGCATGAGTAGGGGAGGGGCAGAGAGAGAGGGAGGCACAGAATCCGAAGCAGGTTCCAGGCTCTGAGTGGTCAGCACAGAGCCCGATGCGGGGCTCGAACCCACAAACCATGAGATCATGACCTGAGCCAAAGTCAGCCACTTGACAGATTGAGCCACCCAGGCGCCCCATTTTTTAAGTGTTTTCTTAATATATAGTACCAAATAATTTGGTTCCACCTTCAAACTGCAGAATAACGCTTCCCATGGGCTGCTGGTCATTCATCACAGGGTCTTTCAAATTCCCCTCTCCTACCTACTGTACCAGAGTTGTCACTGATTTCCCTTATCCTGTGTTTTTTTTTTAAAAAATCTTTATTTATTTTTGAGAGAGAGAAAGAGACAGAGTTTGAGAGAGAGAGAGAACACGCGCACAAGTGGAGAAGAGCAGAGAAAAGGACACACAGAATCTGAAGCAGATGCCAGGCTCTGAGCTGTCAGCATTTTTTTAATTCTAGAAGCAATATATATTTATTATAAAACATTTGAAAAATTAAAAAAATAATAACTCAAAATGTGACTACATTGTGTTAAGTACCACACTGTGTTAAGTACAACAGCTTTAGCAAATCTTACAATCAGGTGGTGGGGGCTCTAGCTTAGTTCTTCCACATCAGTCTTGTGTTGGTTGTTGTAGGTCCTTCACCATTTCATGTAGATTTTAAAGTCTGTTCATGGATTTATGCAAAATGGCTTGCTGGGAATTTGAATATGATTTGTTGAATCTGCATGTGACTACTCAGAAATAGTAAGTAGTAATACTGGATGTCTTGCACACGTACACCCTGCACACCGTACGGGTGCTGAGCTGTGATGGGGTTAGACCAATGTTACGTTTCCTGCAGTAGCAGAAACACATCGCTACAGATTCATTAGTCCTGGGTGAACAGTTATAGGATCCAGTTGATTCTAACTTGTCTAAATGGTAGTCACTCATAGTCTTAAATTTGTTGCAGCTGGGGTGCCCACCTGGCTCAGTCTGTGGGACGTGGAACTCTTGGTCTCGGGGTCACGAGTTCGAGCCCCACGTTGGGCATAGAACTTCCTTACAAAAATAAAGTGGGGGGCACAGTTGCCCACCTAAGGATCAGCTACTTGTAGAAATGCATTCCCGTGGTCACTCTGAAGCTTAGGGCATCCGCGACAAAACACGTGCTCACGCCTCCACAAAAGAAAGGTGTCGGCACGGTGATTCGGGGGGGACACACCGATCATGGCTCCTCCGTGTTGAGGGACAGAGGAAACCGCGGCTTGGCGAGTCCTGACGCATCAGTCCGCTCGCGGGCGAGTTTCAGGGGCTGTCCCCAGCCCCCTGTGACGGGTCCGCGGTGTCAGCGCCGTTGGCAGTAAGGCCACACTCAGACACTGTCTTGCCGTAATGAGAGGCTGAGATGCGCGTGCAGGACTTGCACTCGGGCCAGAGTCCTTGCTGCCGGGCACCTGCCGCCTCCCCAGCCCATCGGGCCAACGCCGTCTCTGCTTGACAGACACGCATGGGGTCCCCTTGACTGTCATCCTGCAGTGACACGTGCCCCCCTATCGTGTGGTAAAGAAACAGCTCGCCCAACAGCGGGGCTGGACTTTGCCCTCAGCTTCCGGGCCGGGAGCTCTTCATTCCCGGGAGGCTTAGAGCTCGGCCAGCTGTCAGTGCTGCATGTGCGTGCCTGGGTCCCCAGGAGGAGCCCTGCACCCCCGAGCCGGCGGCTGTCCCCGTGGGAAGTACTGAAGGCACCTTGCTGCACGCCACCGAGCTGCCCACCGCCCGCGGAGGGGACACCTGGAATCTGTGCGGGAACATCCCCCCGCCCCGACCGTCCCACGTGGCTCTTTCACCGGCTGATGTTAATCTGTATGCTTTTCTGTAACACACACACACACACACACACACACACACACACACACACACAGCTAAAAATCCTGTAACAGTGAGTAGAGCAGCTTTCAGTGAGTTCTGTCTTTCCAGTAAACTGGGGAGCTTCAGGGTGGTCTGGGGGACCCCTGAACTCTACAGGGGTCTCAGAAGTAAGGGCAGTCTTGGGACTCCAGTTCTGCACCCACATAATTGCTAAAAAAAAAAAAAACCAATGTGATTCCCATAATAGTATTTGGTTGAACTATACGAATTTGCTAATATCCAACAGTGTTAAACCAATAAAATGTCAAGTTCATGTGATTGCTCTGAGTTGGGAAGTAAGGGAGATACAAATGGAAATAAAGTTAAAATTATATAGCACATATTTCAATAGGCACATGTTCAGATACAGCTGTCCTGTGCCTGGAAGACATAATTAAGTAGACAAATGCCTGCACTTATTTTTAATGAATACATTTGGATTTAAGAGAAAAGGGACACTCGGAGGCCCTTCCAACAAGAGGCATGGGGTCATGAAAATGCAGACAAAAGGTAGAGATTAAAAGAAGGTCTGATGGGGCTCCTGGGTGCCTCAGTTGGTTAAGAGTTTGTCTTCAGCTCAGGTCACGATCTCATGGTTCATGAGTTCGAGCCCTGCACCGGGCTCTGTGCTGACAGCTCAGAGCCTGGAACCTGCTTCAGATTCTGTGTCTCCCTCTCCCTCTGCCTCTCTCTCTCTCAAAAATAAATAAAAACATTTAAAAATAAATAAAAAAATAAATAAAATCTGATAGTAAGAGTAGTAATTACAGGATGGATTGAATACAATAAAAGAAGGAAAGACTCTTTTTTAAATTAAAAAATTTTATTTTTTGAGAGACAGAGAGAGAGAAAGGCAGAGCGTGAGCAGGGGAGGGACAGAGAAAAAGGGAGACACAGAATCCGAGGTAAGCCCCAGGCTCTGCACTGTTAGCACAAAGCCCAACGCAGAACCCGACAAAGAGCCGACATAGAGCTCTGTGTGACTTGAACTCACAAACTGTGAGACCAGGACCTGAGCCAAAGTCAGACACTCAACCGACTGAGCAGCCCAGGAGCCCCAGTGAGGTAAGAAGTCGATTTCATCACCGAGGGATGAAGTCGACCCCCCCAAACTGATCCGCTGTGCACTTTCCGGAAGATGGGTTTCCTACCACGGTGCTACGCAAAAGTGTGCATGCGTGTTTGATCCGTAGAAGACAAGCAGGGGAGAAGCAGAGAGGCAGGCGGCACCGAGGGGCTCCGCTGGGGCCCCTGGGCCGTGTCTACTCCCTTCAACTTGATCTCCGCTGGCCCCCGGCCGCCACCAACTCCTTCTCTTACACACTGCGCTTGGCTTCCCTGCTGTTTTTAGCAGCCAGCCTGCTGCACTAAAACCATCTTTAGCAAAATGCAGAGTTGGAAACAGGGCTAAATAAGTAATTTCGTTTCTTTCCAAATGGGTGGGTGGGAAAACCTTAAATACACAATCTTTTCTAACTATACCAATTAAGAGATATTTTGGTCTCAAAGTCCCTTTTATTTTTTAACTTCTGTAACTTCCAGCAAATGTTTTCCATGTTCATTTTAAATGGATTAGTAGCCTGGTCTGGTGGAGTACATTGGTCATGATCTTTAGGCCCATCCTTCGTACATATTGCATATATCTAACCAGGAGCAATATGTGTCCAAAGCAGAACCTTTATAAGTATCCCTCTGTAACACTCAGTGAGTGAGATTATGTTTAAATGATCTGTACTTAATACTAAATACCACGAAAATCCCTTCTACGGTAATAAAACTGATCTCATTCTTTACAGCTTAGAAAGAACCCACTTAACATTTTTAAAGATGTCTGAAGCATATGTTGCGTTATTTTCTCAATATTTCAGTTTCGATGTAGAGTTTTGCAAAAAATGAAATTTACGGCTATTCAATAACATCAGAAAGTGGACGGGATCCTGGTTTTAAAAGGAGAGTACTTCCTGGGTGTGGGGTGGGGGCGTGGGGGGTGTCTCGGTCGGTTAAGCGTCCAAACTTGGTTCACAGGTTTGAGCCCCGAGTGGAGCTCTTTGCTGACAGCTCAGCTCTGTCTCCCTCTCTCTCTGCCCCTCCCCTGCTCGTGCTCTCTCTCTCTCTCAAAAACAAATAAACATTAGGAAAATTAAAGTAAAATAGAAGGACAGGACAGAACGAAACACTGCGCGCGCCGTCACACCCTCAGGTGACGGTGGTCAGAGCTCCCCGGTGCACTGAGCGCTCTTCACGCCCTTGGGAGCGCCGACCACGTGGGCCGATCTGGGCACTGAGGTGTCGTGGGCCGTGGGGCAGCACGTGCTAGAACACCCACCTGCCCCGCAGTCGCCAGGACATCCGCCCCTTCTGCCGCTGAAACCGCGATGGGGAGAAATGGACTATTTTTGTAAATACTAAGGGCCTCAGGTATCAGAAATGTCCTTCTGCCCGTTGTCAGCAGTTTTGAAAATAACATCACCTCTTCAAGGTTTCGTTCCTCTACAGAGTTAACTAATGGGAACACGTAGCTTCACTGCCCACGGGGTGTGTCCTCTCACCGGGGATGAAAATGTCCTGCCCCCAGGCTGCGTGTGAATGTGTCTCTTACATCCTCCCCGACCTCGGAGCTCTTGTCTCGGACACGACAACTGACTTGGCGGAAAATTACTTCTTTGGGGTTTATTTCCACTTCTGTAATAATAGTCAGCCAACCTGTGGGGCGTCTGGGGGCTCAGCCGGTTAAACGTCTGACACTTGGTTGCAGCTCAAGTCATAGTCTCACCGTTTGGGAGTTGGAGCCCTGCGTCCGGCTCTGCACTGGGAGAGCCTGGGATTCTTTCTCCTCCTCTCTCGCTGCCCCTCCTCTGCTCACTCTGTCTCTCAAAATAAATAAACCTCAAAAAAATAATAAATCAGCCATATTTCTAATAAGGTAAATTTGGGCTAATGTTGCTTAGTTTACATAGTTCAAATTAATTTGTCATTACACAGGAAGCAATGAAATCTTTCCCCTTCTGATCAAAAAATGCCTTCAATTACAATTTCAGTTACATTTTCCAAACTGTTCCCTTACATGTTGACAACGTGATGTATTTTTGACAACTCTATTTGTGCATTTTTTGCAAAATATTTGCCTAACTGAGTTTTGCTCTACTTTCACAAAGCAAATATTAAGATAAAATCAGTATTAAATATTTAACTGAACATTCTTTGGTGTTGTAGCTTTATGTTTAACTTTTTTAGATAAGGGCCGAGGGTTTTGCGTATCCTTAGAATCACCGTAAACACCACACCTACAGCTGCGGACTAATGAGCTATCTTTGAACTTTTATTACATGGAGGACTAAACCCTCATTTGTTTCCGTCTCTGTGTTTTCTGGAACTTGCAGCTGAATGCATTTCTAAGTGACACCTTTATGTGTTCATTTATTCCCTTATCAGGTGCCCTCGGGATGGTGGTCACACCAGTGCTGGGGGCGGGGGCGCAGTAAGCAAGACAACATGCCTGCTCCACAAAAGGTAAGGTGCCTTGCGGAGAACGGACCCAAGTGAACAGGTGAAGCAGCACCATCATTGAGGATAATAACATTCCCATGAAGAAAGACAAGCAGACAATGGGAGGAAAGGAAGACCCAACTGGCCCATCTTGTTTGCAACGGTCAGGACGTGACCTCTTGAGGGGGTGCACTTGACTTTCCACCCGAGGGATCCAGGTGTGGGCCATGTGAGCCTCCAAGCATGCCAGGGTGAGCACGGTGGGACAAGATTCTGGGCAGGAAGAGGTGGGGGGGAGAGGAGCATGGGAAGAGGGTGCTGCCATGGGGGGCGGGGCACAAAGCAGGAGGAGCCTGAGTCCAAGGGGCGGGGCCATATTATCCTAGGGGTTTGGAGTTTCTTTCAAGCATGACGAAAAGGCCTTCTTTTTCTTTGCCATTTGACCATGATCTCTGGGAAATCTGTCATGTTCATTTCCAGAATCCAGCACAGTGCCTCAGGCATGTGGCAAGTTCCATAAATACTTTCTGAACTAAAAAACATAATGTCTGCTTCCAGGGGGAAGGGGGAATTCTATTCAACAGTCATTGATTCATTGGGGCTCCGTAGAAATAGAAGTGTTTCATTTGGCATGTTGGAAGAGCACAGAGAGGATGCTTGGTTTGCCGGGCAAGCAGTGACATGGGTGGGAATTCCGTGGCAATGCTAAGCTCACCACCGGGCAGACTTCCTGGAGGCCCCAAACAAGAGACTCGTGGACAAAATTACAGTGCTCAAAGAACATGGTTATCCAGTCGATGGGAATTACACAGGGACGTGCAGGGGAGTGAGACGGGGCAGGGACACCGGGAGGGGGTGCGGAGTCAGCTGGGTGGGGGGCCCACACTTGCTGCACCTGGGTTTGCAAGAACCCTATGTTCCTCTCTCCCTCCCTGTCTGTCCCCACCATCAGCCTTCCCAGCCACAAGGGTTGGTAACGGGGACAGAGTTGAGGTTGGAGCCAGAGACCCAACAGATGGAAGGTTTCTGAGCCAATGCACACTCGTCCGAGATGCAGGGACAGAAACACCTGAACATAGCTGCACCCCCTTATGGGCAAACAGCAGTTCTGGATTCTGTGTTCTTTGCAAAGGACACCTGGGGACAGAATGGGTGTCACCATCGAGTGCCTGGTTTATATCCTCGAACATATGTAGTGCCACATGCACCTTTTATGTCTAGTGGTGACATCCGTCCTGCCACCCCTTTCTATCGACATTGACTCTGGTGTAAGCTGTGCCCTCACCGTGTCCTACGTGCCTCACAGACTTCAGCTGGCCGGCCTGCACCTCTCCCGTGTGACGTCTGTCCGTGTCACTGGGCACGTGTCTTCTGTCCTTGATGCAGGCATTTACCAACGACGCAGCAAATGGACTTTCCAGAGTTGGCTCAAAAACGCAGCATGTTCAGGCCCTGTGCAAATAAGTCTGATACGTAAATTTATTTTATTAAAAAGGAACACAATTCATCTGCAAATAATTTCAAGCAATAACCTGGTAACTTGCTTGGAAACGCAGTCCTAGGTCCGCTGCATCTAACTGATCGTGATGGTTGTATTGTCGCCATCGGAGGCTGGGCCTGGGCTGCCCAGGGATGAGTCCCTGAGAAAGGGGTCGGCCCCTCCCACCATCACCATTGGAGACGCATCCCAGGGACCATGGCTGCTTTGTTGCATTTTGCCCACAGAAGGAAAACCAACATGGGACTGTGACATTTCCACATTGAACAACTTCCCTGAAGAAAAGCCTCTCTTCTCTCCCTCCAACCCTATTTTTTACTTTTGCATTTTTTAAGCTTTATTTTAGAGAGAGATTGAGAGCAGGAGCAGGGGAGAGGGACAGCAGGAGAGAATCTCAAACAGGCTCCACATTCAGTGCAGAGCGTAACAACCTACGACCCTGGGAGCATGACCGGAGCTGAAATCAAGAGCTCGACACTCAACCGACTGCGCCACCCAGGCGCCCCTTTATTTTCATATTTTAATATCTCCTTGCACATCTGTTAATATCTCCTTTGGTGAATGTCCACCTGGGGATCCCTGTAGGTGGGGAGTGGCTAACGGCAGGCTCATTAGTGAGATAACAACACTTGGAGTTCAGCCAAGGGCTTCTTTATGTGTCATTTCCAAAACCTTGGACTAACCCTGATTTGTAGTCTTAAAGCAAAGGGGAAAAACAATACCTCTTCACAGGAGCAGCGGGAAAAGTAGCTATTGATTGTGAAGGAATTAGCAGATACAAAGCCTAAAGAAAGGATTTATGGGGAGGTCGGGTAAATCTGTGGTTATGTGCATCATATCCACAACATCATGGGTTATATTAAATGTGTGACAAGGACTGTGTGATGAGCGTTAGCAAAACTACCAAGCCAAGGACTGTGGAAGCCAGATCACTTTCTCTAACCCAGTGCACGGAGGGAGCCCTGGCCACCTGGTGCCCTACAATCCATCTTACGATGAAGGGTTTAGGGGCATTGTGTGCCCCACAGCTCATCACGGCCCCTGGCCCACTGCCTTGCCCACTTTACAAGTGTCGGTTCGTCTACTGGCCTTTCCAGGCATTTGGACCGGTGGCTTCTCTGTCTTCCAGAACATGCATCACCACGTTTACCCATCTAAAGAGTCCTCTACTTTTATTAGTTTTCTTTTAGGATATACATGTAAGCATTTTGATTTTTTATCAGGCTAACAACCTTGACAATCTCAGGTTTAAATAAGAAAACAGTATTGCAGGGGTGCCTGGGTGGCTCAGTCGGTTGAGCATCCGGTTTCAGCTCAGGTCATGATCTCACGGTTCATGGGTTCAAGCCATGCATCGCGCTCTGTGCTGACAGCTCAGAGCCTGGAGCCTGCTTCAGATTCTGTGTCTCCGTCTCTCTCGGCTCCTCCCTCCCTCACACTGTGTCTCTCTGTCAAAAATAAACAAACTTAAAAAGAAAGAAAACAATAATGTGTGAGTTAGATTACCTACAGAACCTGTGTAATGGTCTCTCCCCCATCGCACGTGCTCCTGACGGGTGTGCAGTGGGCGGCGATTCCCCCCCCCCCCCCCCCCCCCCCCCCCC